>JAAGNO010026241.1:37574-63182 GCA_033439905.1 Ceryle rudis
CAGCGCCGGGCGACAGGCGGAGGAGAACTAAATGTGGGGGGAGAAAAAAAAAAAAAGCAGCACCTAGGCCTCCATCAGTATTTCAGTTCCTGGGTAGTAAAATTAGTTCGGTCCCATAAACTTGCTACTGAACTAGAAAACAAAAACACCTTAAAACTAAGTATAGGCACACAGACAAAAACTGAAATAACCATCTCTGGAGCTTGACCATGATCCAGAACATCTTCTCCAGAAGCAAGAAGTCCCTCCAGGCTCCTATTCACCTATTCAGGCCCTGCCTGGTCCCTACAAGGCAAGCAAGCCCGTTACTCTCAGGCAGACCCCACAATCATCTTCACCATGCAATGCTTCAGAATTTGGCTCAGTGTTTGATTTGCCAGAAGTGTTCTGCGATCACAAACATTCTCTGCCCCTTTCTTAAGGGGCATTTTAATACTTAATTGTATAAAGCTATAGTGCAAAAAATGAATTTTGTATGTATTCTTCATTTCTACCCAGTATCCGTACTGGGACTCCCTTGCTTGGCTAGCAGTCGGGATTCATTAGACCTTTTATGATGATTCCTTCTGTTGTGCAGATATATGATGAATCTCAGATGTTTAAATAGCATATAACAGTGCTCTATTGACCTTGCTGAGTACAGTTGGAGGGAAAGAAAGGTAATTTTCCTCAAAGAAATGTTAAAAATGTGTCTCCACTATAGCACAGATGCAGAGGATAAAGAAACTCCAGAGGGATTAAAATATTTTAGATTAATTTGGAAGAAGGCCACATTGTGTAAAGCCTGGTTAGTTTGGGCCTTTCCAATTCCATGCCATATAAACAAACCCATTTAAACTGCATTTGTTAGAAGGAATGTTTAAAAAAAAAGTATTCCCCAAAGTAGTTGTAACTCAAATGACCTCCAGTTCTGTATTCTCTTCTTACTGCCTAAAGAGCAAACATATGTACAATATATTCTAGCCAGAACTTGTGCAGTTCCTGCATGATTCATACTGCTTGAAAATTAAGTCATTTAAGTAAAGG
The DNA here is from genome assembly GCA_033439905.1 of Ceryle rudis. Taxonomy (NCBI): domain Eukaryota; kingdom Metazoa; phylum Chordata; class Aves; order Coraciiformes; family Cerylidae; genus Ceryle; species Ceryle rudis. The sequence goes on from JAAGNO010026241.1 coordinate 38,601, forward strand.
GATTCTGGCTTCCTCAAGCAAGGTTTTAAAACTGAAACAAGGTTGGACCTGGTCAGTTTTGGAGCCGGCTTCCATACTTTGAACAAGGCCATTGCTTACTGATCTTTGCTTTGGTCTCGGTGGAATGAGGCAAAATAAGAAAGAAAATCAAAAGGAAGAGATGGAAAGAAGGGAAAAGAGGGGAAGAGAACCTGTAACATCAACACAAACATATGACTAACATAATGTTCAGCATGCTGCTGTCTGGCCAAAGCAAAGCCTCAATGTTTTCTCACTTTCAAGGTCAAATTTTGTCCCTTTCACTCACACAAAATAGTTAATCGAGTTGAGATACAAAAGAATATGAGGGTAGCAGTGAACCAGCCAGAGGAGTGAAACACAGCAAGTCATTTTGCATGATTAGCATCTACAAAACAGCAGGTGCTTAAAGTAAAGGGACTTTCCTTATCATGAACCATAAATCTCAAAACAGCTCAACATAAGGAATACCTTCCTATCACCCATGCGGACAAAGAGAGTCCTCCAGCAGTCCCAAGCCTTCTTGAGTTCTTGAAATGGTACCCAAGTATTTGTAACTCAGACATGACACAAATTCCTCTCCCTCAGAGGATATGAGGCAGTTGGCCCAGCTGAGGACAAAATATTGCTGGATGATGATATATTGCCTGCTCTCTCCCAAATACCTGAAGGAGCCAACACCAAACCACCACCAGCTTGGAGAGGAATATAACTTGATTGAAGTTCAGAACAACACCATTCAACATTTTAGAATACAAAATGAATGCACTTTCAGGGAATAAAGAGATAAATCTAAATTCTGGGACTTGAAGGCTAGCATCCCTTCTCTTATTGAAGTTATTAAGAGATGTTCTGAATATGATATTGCAAGAGGCTATGATGGTTCTGACATCACAGCTGTAAAATTCAACTGCAATGCTGGTTTCTGCAGCTATTGTACATTTGATAGTACAACATTTGCTTGCTACAATGCTACTGGTTTGAATTTTCCATGTGAACTTTTTCCTCTTGATGGTTGCTGCACATTAGCGATAAACACATTTTCTATCTCCTGCACATTTTCACTTTGCATCTATAGCTAGCTCTGTGCTCCCATGAATGGAAGGGATACATTAAGCTCTCTTTGGAGATACTCCAAGTTTGCAGGAATATAACCATAACCAGAAAGCTGGCCAAGAGGATTTTTACATCAACAAAAAAAAATTCAATTCAGAATGTAGAACTTCTTATGGTTGGGTTTTATTCTTTGAATGTCATATATGGACCTTTGTTTGTTGACATACCATTCTACATATTCATGAAAACAAGATGTTCTCTAGCCAAACTATCATGGTAAAACATTTTAAATAAATACTTCACATAATTTCAGAAACAGATGCTAGATAGTAAAATTGAATGTTTGCAACAGAAAAGGCCAAGACCCAGTTATTAGTGCTTGGAATTCTCTATTTTGTGCTTCACATTATTGCCAGCAATGCAAGAAAGACACAACAGCTATTACATCCTACACTTCCCTTTTGAAATGTATTTCTTTTTGATATGCTTTCTTTCTCAGTTTAGCATCAGCACTGATATGCATTAAATTAAGAAAGTTTATAAGATATTCAGCCTACATCTTGTTTCTCTTGGTAGTTCTAGCCTAAATGTTGATCTCATAGTGCTTCTAATTAGATACTAGTATACTAATAACTCCATTCTTAATATTGCCCCTTTCCCGATTGATTCAAAAGAAATATGTATATCACCTGTAGTAACACACTTTGAAATCTTCTTGGCTCTTAGTCAAGTGGCAAAAGTAAGATTAATTTGCTTGCTTGATAAATCACATTGTTTCAGTTTAGTTACATGCTACAGCCAACTTTATGTTGCCTGAGGTAGTCAGGGGATGTGTTAAGGTTATACAGATATACAGCAGGGATACATTACATTGATGTAGTCACCCAAATGGCTTTGCTCAGAGCCATTTCAGTTTATGAGTAGACTTTATGAGCTCTAGTAACAAGGGAAACCCCAGCTGCTTCCACACAAAGCTCTTCAGGTGTGTCAACTCTGCATTTCCATCCCCTAGCCTCCTGGCACCCTCCTTGCTCAGGCACTGGATGCAGTAGGGAAGCTGAGCACAGCTACCTAGCACCAGAAAAGAGTCAAGACCAAAGACATGACTTCAGAGAGCTAGCTCTGGTGTCCTTACATCTGTGTCAGGGCTAATCTGTTACCTCAGTAAACTATGTTCAGTTAACTCTGATTCTTAGTTTGTTAAAGACAATGTAGTTTTAGTTTGTATGGAATAAAAAGCCCTGAAAATTCTGATAAGAGAAAAAATAACTGGTGGGACTCTAATACAAATAATTAAATTAAATTCTATTTTGACATTTGTGAATTCTTTTTTTGCAGACTTTTCTCAGATTTTGCTGTTCAGTATTTCCTTTGTACTTGGAAGGAAAAGAGGGTTTAGATTATCCTCAGTTTTAATACAAGGCAAAAACATGACAGATTTGTCCTTCAGTGATAAGACTAGCAAAAATAAAACACTTATGATAACCCTGTCTTTGAAAAACATCAGTAAAAAGCCCCCCAAGCTCCATGAACATGTTGCAGACTGCACATGTCACATAAGTAAGGACTACGATTGTTTTGCCTGAGGCTCCCACATTTAACAAAGGGAAACACTGCTTCCAACAAAAGATGCTATTCTAGTTATGTGCCCTTTTACCCTGTCAGAGAAACAGCTGGTATCATAAAGTCACAGCTAATTTGTATCATGTCTGCACTAACAGTCAGATTCAGTTTGTATCAAACTTTCAAAGTTGGGCTTAATACCAGTTGATGGATGACAGCTTTTCTTGCCTTCTCTCTGCTTCTCAAAACATATTTAAACATTGCCTCCTACATAACCCCCCCAGTATTCAAAATACAAATGGATTTACATAACAAGGATATAGAAAAATGTTTAAAAATAGGAAATTTTATGTAAAAAAAAAAAGATCCTAAAGGAGGGTGAAAATTACACCAGAAGTTCTGAAGTTCTGTGACAAATAAATAGTGCTTTAAGACAGACATGTGGGTATCAAGTGTAATGGAAAAGAATTTTCTCTTAGAAAAAAAAAACCCACCTCACAACTTACTTGCCTCAGGTAATCTCTTGCAGTTTAGGGTATCTGTTCTCCTAAAAAATATTCAGTCTGCCTGCAGAGACTTTAAGGGCTTTTTCAAGGTCAGCACTCAACAATTTAGGGAAGACCAATTTCACTCTTTTTTTTTCTTTTTAAACGGACCTGTTTCTCATTTATGCTATTAAATGTCATCTAATTTCATTTTAAGATCCCTGAAGCAGAATGCCTGAACTGTGTAAAGGGACCTTAGTGAAAGTGAGAGTCAGGCCAAAGACTTAACAGCTCCAAACCCACAGCACTCATGTGAAAAAGAGCTACAAAATCAGACTCTTCTTGGAAAACAGGCATGAGGGAAACTTCCAGAGATTGGGAGTTCAAGCTCAGTTCAGATAAACATCTAACAGTGCTAGTGTGCTTCTGAGGCTACCCTCCACAGCACCTGAGTCTACAACATTAGCTGGAGACAAGATATTCTTTTGAGATTTCAGCTACTTCTCACATCCAGATGGTCTAGCAGCATTCGACCAAGGCTCTTTCATCCCACGACCTGAAAGCATCACTGAAATGTAGGCAAGGAAAAATCTCACAACATCCTGGGAAGTAGGAAAATTTATTTTCAATGCTACACAATATAATAATTATCAGGGTTTTGAACAATTGGTCCTATTTAGCAAAAAGAGATTGAACTGCTCTGCAACTTCACATACACCAAGTGAACAACATCCCTGGGAAGTTCAAAGCAGCAGTCTCAGTAATGCAGTTTTAAAGTGACAGGGGAACAACTTATGACAGAGCTGAGAAAGAGCAGTTGTCAATGAAAACTGAAGAATCCCAGCTCCCAGACTATCTTTCGCTCCATGCACGCATTTCCTGCCTTAGAAGGTTAATATATACACAGAAGACAGTAAGATATAGCTTCTGCTGTGCCTAAGCTGTGCTTGGCACTACTCTCAGATAGACTCCTTGCCAGCAAACAGAGCCAAAGCGCAGCACGCTCCTGCCACATCCTCTCCAGTGAGCTATATCTGCTCTCTACCTACTGGGAAGATACAGATAATCAACTCCACTCCCTTTACTCTGAGCACAGCAGTGACTCTGCCCCTACATATGATCCTTATGCTTGTTCAGAGTTGGGTTTTTTTAATGTTCTTAAACCTCTGTCTGGCAAGGCATGGTTTATTAGAAGCAGATTTCTCTTCAGCCACTCAGTGTGTCAGTTTTACAATTCCTAGGTGGTGTAATTCCTGGAAAATAAAAAATGTTCTTCATCCAAAACTGTGGATGAGTCACAGCAGGTTTACTTGTTTTAGTTCACCCTTAAATGAAGCATAGCTTTGTGTATCTAAATGAAGCTCTGGGGTTTATTTATTTGTTTGGTTTTGTTTCAGTTGCCTGTTAGCTGAAAATTTCATATAAGCAATAAGACTTTTCTAGATAATGGTGCCCACCAGTTGGGCTCAGCAGCCAAAGGCATCATCACGTTTAATGGGACTGTGAATTGCATCAGGAAGAATGACACTAATGGTTCCCCAGTATTGAACTAAACAAAACTCCAAACAGTTGTCTTTAACACCTATTTAGGAATACAACCTAGCACATAAAAAACAAACACCAGGTTCTCACCTCTTACCAAAGAGGTTTTATCAAAAAGTGTCTTGGCTGCACGTAGAGGTCACTTAAGTCCCAGAAGCTACAGGGAAGCTTGTCCAAGACCGAGTGCTGCACCTCCTCTTCCAAGCGGCAGAGAGGACAGATGAGGGAAGGAATACCCTACATTCAGCTCAGTTTACTCCATCGCAATAAAGCCATCAAAAAACTTCTTCAGAGGCTTTACAGATATGCTTTCGGTTTTGAATATTTAAGAGAAAGGATAATCAAAACCTTTCTTACACAACATTTCCTAATAGCAAACATCTTGACTTTTAGAAAAAAGTGCATTCCCAAGGAAGATTAAAAAAAATCATCGCTAGCCAGTGACTTTAAACCTTGACCTTACAGGGTATCACTTATTTTTAAAAGTAAATTTTATAAGCATGTCTCAGATTGTCTCCAAAGTCAGATTTGTCTGTATTCAAGAACTAACATAAAAGTTACAGGACTATCATAATACTAAACTATATTACTGCTTTTTATAGTCAAATAAAGAGATGTGCCTTGTTTCCAGTACTTTACAGAGTTTCTTTTCCTTTCAAAATGAGTGTATTTGTCCACAGCATTGGCTTTAATGATTTCTGAAGGCAACTAATGGCCTTTTCCATGGTGTCTTCATTCATGTCCCCTCAAAACCAGCCTCCTATTTGGCCAGCTTATAATGTGAAAGAGGAGGTTAACTGTGGAAAGTATTATCGGATTTTGTCTTTCCTTCTTTGTGACAGAATACTTCCACCACTCTGACAAGTGCTATGCAAGCACCATGAGGACTTCAGCATGAGATAGATGACACTTGCCCTGCATCCTACACTTGGAGTAGATGACGGAGTCCCTGAAGAACAGATTTTCAGGTGTAATATATGCTTCAAAATAAAACACCAGCACCAGATCAAAAATACACTGAAGCACAGTCTCAGTTCTGAAGGACTGATGCGCCTTCTTTCAACACCACAATCTGCAGGCTCAGGCATGTCTAGAAATACAACTCCAGTTGCTGAGCTGTCAGAAAAACTCTGGAGGGCAGTCACTGCTTTCTTTGAGTATCCTATCCTAAGCACAGGGGGAGAGCACTCATTTCTGATCTCATTATCTTTTGGACAGCATGGCCTCCCTTCTCCTTGGGTCAAATTTTTAAGGTATTTACATACCTCATAAACTTACCATCCCAGGAAGCACATGAGAGAGAACTTAAGTTCAGTGATCTCACGGGAAGAAGTTTTTCATGGGAAATTTTAGAACATTCAGGTTGGTTCTGAATCAAAATGAAATCCTAATTTTGGAATATTAACATTTCCTACAAACTGGAAATCCCAGATTGTATCTGGCTTTAGTTTTAAATACTCCCCCCCCACAGAGGCTCGAAAGTAAGCCAGAACTCCGAAATGGCAGCCAGGGCAGGGAACAAGCCTGCGACAATTATCAACCCATTCAGCACTTACACAAACTTTCTCAGAAGTGTAGGCAAAGTTAAATTCACTTCCCCAAGGACAGTGACAAAAATAGCTAAAACAGGCCCAGACCCCGCATTCCTGATGTGGGGAGAAGGCTGCTGGAGATGAAAGGAAATGCAACCAGTGTTCAGCCTGCCGACATGTATCTTTCCTCCTCCACGCTGATCTTGCCAAGAAGAGGGGAATGGAGCAGACATACAGAGGAGGTCCGGGCACATAGAGAACGTAGTCACTCAGTGAGAATAAGCAGCTCACTGTACCCTGAATTAACTGAAGATGATGGTACCAAAGGGAGTTGGCCTTGACTCTAGTGCAATATTTCTGACCCTGTCATTCTGCTGTCATAGGCACTGCTTAAACTTAAGAGTCAGTCCTCAGTTTGTCTCCAGTCTGGAATTTCCATATATTAAGGGCCTGAAGTTTACACACATTATAAACACTTCCCTTACATAGCTTGTGAACCCTCACTTGTTCTGGCATTGAAAGAACAATGTAAAAAAATGTCTAAGTCTTACACATTGTAAATAGTCCGTAAACAGTTACTTGGACTCTCACAGATTCCTCAGAGCCTTCTTGCTTTGGAAAGAACGGAAGACACAACAGGACAGTAAAACACCAGCACATGATCTTAACACAATTAAATATGATTTAAGACTCCCATTGCAAGCAAAAAAAAAAAACTTGTTAAAATCCAGCAGAGAAATAAACATTAACTATTACAAGAATGGCCATACACCCACAAAATGATTAGTGTAAAATTCAAATATTTTCATTTGAAGATAAAATTAGAAATAAAATTCTTTTAATCTACTATCATTTCTGAAGAAAGTAATCTCTGGTGACAGTGGTCCCCAAGGAATAAGAGGCAAGGGTTTGACTGCAAGGCTGTCCACTTCTTCTCAGAAGGATTTGGATGAAGAACTGGGGGGGGCCACCCAAAAAAAAACCCACAAAACAAAAAAAAAAAAAAACCAAAACAAAACACACCAAACCAAACAGAAAAACCTTCTGAATACTATGGGCAAAGAAATCTGAGGTAACTACTTTGATCATACTCACAGGAAGGCAATCAGAGGAAATACTCTGAGCTTTTCAGTTACAAATGAGCTGCTGAATTCAAAATGACGACTCCAGAAAATAGAGGTGATCACTGTACAGAAATGGAAAATAAAGAACATTGTTTAGCAGTGGAATTATTGTGCACTCTCATTTTTTTCTTTAGCAAAGTTTTAACAACATTCCTACAAAGGTTTTTTTAAAGTATAGAATAAACCAGAAAAATTTTGCAAGAGAATGACAAAACCCACTTTCAAGTGCTCTATAAATTAGTTTGGTAAAGCAGACTTTTATTTCTTCAAATCTCTCACCAAAGTCACCCACTAGAACCTCTGTAAGAAGCGAAGCTGGTACAGGCTAAGCTAAATATTTTCTTGTGATTAGTAAGAGATGAAGTAAAGCATCAGACAGGTGGTGGGTTTTCACAACAAAACAAGGTTTCCTGCATACCTCCCTAAGGCTCTACACTAAGACCTGTAGCATTCAACATGTTCTTAGAATTACTCTGCAAAAGCAAATGAACAGTAAGAAGACAACGTCGATACATGATACAAAACTATACATTGTAATAAAATTTGTAATAAAAGGCATCTTGGAGTCTGAGAAAGAGGTCTCTGAAAATGCTGGCTGACTAGCCAGCAGTTGTCAAAGATATCATGAAGAATCATTAGGGAAAAGTCTAGGTTCTAGCTAGGTCACACCCATAAATATATGGCATATCTAGTGTTTTCAGTTTTGCATGAAGTTATGCTTACCTTTTTTCAAGAAGAGCACCAAGAAGGAACACCAACAATGATCAGAGCTATGGCACAGTTCCCATCTCAAAGGCTATCTAGAGTATGACACTTCCATTTGGAAAAGAGAGATGGTTGAGGCAGGATATGAGAAAGGTCCTCAACACTGCTTAAACTGTAAACGTTCTTTATTGTTATACAACAACTATGATTCAAAAAAGAATTAAGAAGAATCATAGAGGATAGCTTCATCAGCTATGACACATGACAGTCTGAATGTTACCTCTAGCTCAGAAAGTCCCAAAGCAGAGATTGCCAGACTCTGGGAGAGCACATAAAAGGAAAAGCCATTCCACCCTCATCTCCTTTCGCTTGCTTTATAGTGACTGTCCCAGCATCTCAGTCAGTAATAGGATACTAACCTATATGGATCCTGCTCTGACCCAGCATAAAAACAGTTCTGTAAGTGTCAATTCAAAGAGCAGAACAAATGAGCTGCCATCCCTATACACAGACAGCACAAAAATTTGTGGGCGATCAAGTAGAAAGTCATAATGGATACCAGAAAATACAGTAAGAACAAGCTTCATTGAAATGGGGTATTTTTTTCCCTGAAGACTCACTCTGCATTCAGCTACCACTCAGTAGTATACAGACCCACCAGAGTAAAACTAAAAACTGTAAGCTTTCCTTAGAGAGCTTTACATGGTCTATTCTCCTTAGACCCAAGGACCATCATACAGAACATCCCGGTACCAACAGAGAAAATGGGTTATTTAAAAATCACTGAAGCTTATTTTCAGTAATTTAAGATCATAAGACTATTCAGTAATTTCAAAAACAATTTTACAGTGTGGTCTCTAGGTTTTAAAGACACCTGTCAGTGATTTATAGTATTGAAAATGTTGGGGTTGCCAAAGCCAAGGTTTTGATTGATTTCATTAGAAGTTTCATTATTAGATTCAAAAGAGATCTCAAATCCCTTTTGATGTTTAGTGTTACCATCACATATCACATAGCAGAAAAGAGCAATGTAAGAGAACATCCCTAATCATCAAGGCCTGAAAAGAGCAACCAAGATCTTCAAGTCATCTTGCTCTCAATGGGATACTCCTGGGGGCTCTACTATCATTTCACAGAGCTCCAACTCAAGAATATCATGGAAGTCCTTCCAGGTCACTGAACTCAAACTTTTTCACTAACTTGAAAAGCTGACCATTTCTATTGGCTAGTGCCCCACTTGACTCTCTGCAGGCATAACTTCATGACATTCTGGACACGCATTAGGAGGATCCTGGGTCTAAAAGTCTTTTTCTGCTTCAAACAGTTTGCTCTCTTTCAAACTCTCCAAGATTTTTATTTTTTTTTAATGGAGACAGTTTCCAAAAGATTTTCCTTTCTTTCCCACAGTCACAAAGCTCTCTTCTGCTATTCTCCTTGTATTTCCTCTGTCCTGAAGCAACATTTTTCTGAATTGAGCTCAACATAATTTGTAATATCAATAAAATGACTGAAATACACTCTCTCAGTATTTTCTGTCCAAAAGAATCTCTATCACACCACAATTCCATCATGAGCTGACTATGAAGGGCTATGAACAATTTAACAAACAGGAAATTTCCACGCAACTTAAGCATGAAAAAAAGTTCAGGTCCAGGTCGAAAACCAGACTTCATAAATCTAAACCCTCCAATCCAAGACACATTACTGGGGTTTGGATACATTTGAGACTGTAATCTTCAGTGGTAAAATTGGCACAATTTTTCCTGATTCTTCAATCTTTCAAATTCCCCTGACCATAAACATTGGGTTCATGTTCTGCTCTCCTTCACGCAATGGCATTAACAGCATTGGAGACCTAGGCACACACCCAGCACTGTACATTCAAGCACACAGTGTAACTCAATTTCCAGCTAACATAGGTACTAGAAACTCAGCTAATGTAGATCAGTATCCATTAAAGGCAATTTTAATAACAGAAATACTTTTATCAGAGGTACTTTCTGGCTTAAGAAATAAGAAAGTTGTTACTATCTTGATTACAGAAAGTAGGGAAACCAAATCACATCCAAGGTATTCAGAAACTGATCTGTAACATTTAAATGCCTTTCTTTTTTTAATTAAAAGTATATGTGCACAAAGAAAAGCATGGTTTCACTCCTCTCTCCTCTGTTAATGAATTTGGTTCCATTCTACCAGTTAGTTTTGAATGGAAATAAAGTTATGGAGCCCAGTTACCAAAACTATGTGCTGCAGGTTCTTCATTTGATGCAATAACTCAAGAACCAGGGCTGTGAGAGGGTTCAGATCTCATCTCTTCTTGCAGGGATTTTTGCCTACATCTTCCAAAGGACACTCTAGTGCTAGGATGTTCTTCCACATCCTTTCCCAACAGTGATGGTCCTAAGAGTAGGAGGGGAATTGTAACACACTAAAGGTCCAACTAGCTCCGTATCCTGTCTCTGACAGTGGCCAGTACCAGATGTTTAGGGCAGAACATAAGAACAGGGAAAGTATGTAATGATGCTTCCCACAAACACTCTACAACAGCTTGAGGCTTCCAGAATGCCCAAGTCAAAGGTGGAATCTGTGTATTTACTGACATCCACAGCAGCTTTTTTCCATTATTATTTCCAGTAGCTGCCAATACTTAGCAAAATCCTATAACAGAGATTCCCACAACATAATTATGTGCTATGTGAAGATATAGCCCACTTTGGACAAGTAATTAAACCTTCAGACTGACACCAGGACTCATCTATGCCACTTCCCAGCTGAAGGCTCACACACCTAAGGCACAGTTAGGTGTGGTATGCACATAGGAAGTATTCTTTATTGAATCACATATAATGGAGCAGTCCCAAATTATCCCACAGCAAGGTGGTTAAGTAGTTGTTTTGGAAATACCACACCTGGGTTTCAGTCTCAATTATATACTGAATCATTTCGGAAAGTAAAATAACAACCAGTAGGAGAGAGATGGGAGCACCATAAAAAATAGTTGGAAGGGCACACTTTACAGTTCTTTTGGACAAAGGTGGTAAACAAGTCTATCTACTGGGTTCTAAGTTAGTAATCTATTAGATAAAAGAAGGATTTCCCCTCCACTCTTTAAAAATAGCATATCATTTCACAGAATCACAGAACAGTTCAAGTTAGAAGGCACCTCTGGAGACCATCTAGTCCAATTCCCTGCCATATGTGGGTTAACAGAACAAGCCAGAATGATATCCAGTTGGGTTTGAATATCTCCAAGGATGGAAACTCCACAGCCTCCCTGGGAAGCATGTTCCAACGTTGATCACTTCCAGTAATTAAGTTTTTGTCTATATTTAAATGACATTTTCTCTATTTCAATTTGCGGCGCTTTCCTCGTGTCCTTTCACTGGGTACCATTGAGAGGAGTTTGGTTACATCCTTTCTGTAGGCATCCCTCCCCCATCCCATAATCACAGTGGGTGACAGCTATCGAGTGACTGTTAAACTTGAATCTAATTCCAGTTACAGCTATGAACTGTTACCCAGAGATTTCACTACCGGCTCTTGTGCAAATTATATATTTCTCCTTGAGTCATGAAAATAACGGTAGGAAATCACCTTTTAAAAAGTGGTTCAAAAGTTTTCCACCTCATCATATATTCTGTTTGAACCACAGAGGCTGCATTACAGACAGGGCTGATACTCCTAAATTGTCCAGATGTGTTCAGGGTCTGAAGGCAAAGGGTCAGGGAGAGGAAGGGCATGCCATCAGCAGTGCCTCTTCCAGCCCAGCTGCAGAATATATTGGAGATCTGAAGAGCAGGGAGGAAAGAAATCCTTCTCCAACATCCACCCACCCTTTGCAGTTCAGCTCCTTGGAGGCCACAGAATGGTTCTCCAGAGAACAACTTGGGAGCACCCTGAGCAGAGCACACCTCATCCCATGTACTAAGCTGCTCAATAAATTACAGATTTTAGTCAGAGGCTATAATTGTGATTGGTCTTTAAAATAACAACAGACTGCCATACACATTAGGGGAGAAAGTCTGTGAAGGAGAAAGATTTCTATCTTCCCTTCAACAAAGCTGCTAATATCCTTTTAAACAGCAACTCATCTGACCTACAAAAATTCAGAAAATGGCATGTTTCTTCTCCACCATCTTAAAATGCCAGTTTCTTTACACTGACCTTAGCAGCAGAGTACTGTAATACTCTGGAGAACAGTCACTCCTCTCACACGCACAATGAGACTCCCTCAAAAGAAGAGAACATGTTTTGGATACAATGACTGCCCTACATGCAAGCTTTTATTCTGCACATCTTGGTGTGAGACAGGAAAGAAAGAGAACTCCTTCATGAGGTTAAACACAACCAAAAAGAGGACTGGATACAGCTCGGACAGAGTGGAAGTAGATTACAGGATCTTTGCATGGTTCTTTGTGAAAGGAGAGGCTAAAAAATTAACAAAGTGTGTGTGCATCTGAGCAGATGTGGGCTGGAACATCATCCTCAGCCATGCATATATAGCACTTGCTTCCTTCTTTGGCCACATTCATGCTACTAAGCAGAAAGCATTTGCTAACCACACAGCAGTGGCATTCACATTAGCAGAAAACCAGACTCCTCGTCTCTTCCTGCTTTGATCAGCAGTTACTGCCCACAGGAATAAACCGAGGGTTGTGTTCTTCACTTGCTCCACGCAAGGTCTGCTTTTCTCACATGGACATCAGTGGCAGCAAGAACAAGCCAAGCCTGTTCCAGAACAGCCATGCGTCCTTGTGTATACCTGTCTCCCAAACAGAGCAGTGATATGCACACCAAGGAAGCCAGTTCAAGGAGATTTTTCCCCTTTCAAACTGTGATCTGGAAGAACAAACTTTTCTAAATTTAAAAACCAAAACCTGCCTTTTACCTCTTTGGTCATCTGGAGATTGAGCATAAACTCCCCTACATCACCAGCAGTGGATACAGGCATGTCTGCTACAGAATGTGCTGCTGAAGAAAGCTGTTTACTGCTAATAAGAAGTTCCAAATTGCTTGCAAATTAATTGTGCCTTTCAGAAAAGTGTTACAGAAAGTTTAGAACTCTAACACAAATTATTAATAATCCATAAAAACAAATTGCATAATAATTCAAAAAATAGTTACTTGCAACAGACAGCAAATTGAAACTGGCTGCTTTAAAGCATATTTTGACAGCTGCTAGCATCATTCAACAAATGAAAGAATTTGATCAAAACAAGCAGAGTAGTACAGCTAAAATAAGTTTGTAATAACAAAAAGGTTGTCTCGTGAAAGCTCTGGTTTTCTCCCCTCCCGTGTCTTCTTCAGTTATTGAACATAAACACATGGCTGAGATGTGTGTCAGGAAAGAGGGAACTGCAGGGAAAGATCCATGAGCTGTATTGTTTTCAGGGAAGTTTAGTTAATGGTGTTTCTGAGAAGAATTGTGATTGACACGATTACTGCCATCACTAAAAGTTACTATTTGTTCGTCCTGGAGCTCACAAGTCATAAGGGGAGGGGGAAGGTGATTCTTTCCACTTACTCCACCCCCTCTCAATCACCTTCCTCAAGAAAAAATAATTCAGATACAGTGATTTCTTCCAAGAAATTTTCAGACACTTCATTTGCATGACCTTCCTGCCCCATATTTACCCCAGTCTTCTCTTGTTTTGATATCCATCATGCCTCCCCCACTGTACTGTTTTACAGCTGCTTTGTTGCTGGCTCCTGCTCACGTTCTTTCTACACCAGACTTTAAGCAATTTCTTGTCCCAGATCCTATTACTCTGCTTCCTCTCACTCCTTATTGTTACCCTCCTGGTACCTGCTACCTCTCAGTTTCTTATCCTCATCCCACAGTCCATCATGACAACAAACTATGACCTATGAAAGGTTAACATGAGAAGCATCTTCTCCTAAGTAATGTATATGTTCAGTCCCACCATGATCATTTTGGATCAGGGAAAACATCTGCAAATTCTGTGAGGCAGAGAACAGAGTTTAATAAGAATTCCTGAATCATTTTCGTAAGAACTCTCAGAATAAACATCATAAGGCTCACAGGAAGATCACAACAGATGTCAACCATTCCACGTATTATGATAGATTCACCTTAGCCCATACTAGAATACACAATCTTACTTATATTTCTCCTGTTTGTGTACTTCTCAAGAAGTATTACAAAAAGGGAAGAGAGAACTGGTCCAGATAAAATAAGAGTCAGCATAAAAGTTCTTCCAGACTCTTCTCCCATCTCTCTCAGATCCTTTTTAAGCCTTGGATAACATTATTTCTTCAGCTTATAATAATTCATATGCATTTTTCCTTGCCTTTCTGGCTTCTAGTTGAAGCAAGGTGAGCAGAGCTAAACTGTCACAGAGGGGAAAAAAAAAAAAAAAAAAAAAATCACTGCACCAGAATGCTGCCACTTATTCAGGAATGACCAGTGCAAAGAACCATTTTGGAAGTGGCTACACTATATATGGAAAACTTGCAAATCATGCATCACAAAGACGGGTCCAGTAGTAACATCACTGGTGATTAACACATATAGTTATATCTTCTTCCATGGTCTGGTTGCAGTGACCCAACAAACCACTACTTTTATTCTAACTACTACATTTCTGTCTGGGAATAGCTGTAGCTTTGATGCTCTCAGCTCCCACTGCTGCTGGCAATGTTTAGTATGGATGACTGGTACGTGAATCTTTAAAACATTAAGACTTTACTTTAAAGCATAACTATTTCAACTTTAATTAGCTTAAAAATGTCTGCAGAAAGTACCAGATGCTCCTGAATACTCAAGGGCTCCTAAATGTCAACACAAAATTTTAAATTTTAAGTCCACTCAGGAAACCAGGTTGATTGTTACAGATGGACACCATCTTCTTCACTACATAAGTAATCAACTCTGTCACAACACACTGAGAAATGGATCATCACCCTGACTTCTTCCTGTTCTGCCCCATGGATGGAGAAAATGGAGTTGCTGGAGAAGGCACAGCAAGCATGTCTATTTTGTAACTTTTCACTTAATGTGCAAACTCAGGAACTGGCCATTTGCAATGGATTGTGTGAATAAAAAACACCAAGGCTGCTTGTCAACCTTTAAGCAATACTTGCATGCTCAGTGATACCTGAGCTTTGCCAAACCCACTCCATTTATTTTAATGAACTGCAACTCATAAATTCAATATGCAGTTTAAATCTCTCCTTGCTTGACAGCCATATAAACAAAAAAGAATATGCACATACAAAAAAAAAAAAAGCTATCCTCATCACACCTACTTTTCCAAAAAGAAGAGCATGCTCTGGTACTCAAGATGCGAAACTAGATGACTGAGCCTCAGCTACTTGTTTAGAGTGTTAGCCTTGCTTTCAGTGGTAGGAAATATTACATAAAATCCATGTAACACATTCAAGCTAAGTGCAAATGATGAAAGAAATCAGCAAGGGAAAAGAGGCTAGAGCTGTTGTGATGGAAGAATAGCAGCTGGGAAAACTGAAGTCAACTCAGCTATGTTATTTTTTAATTAAAAATAAACATGGGCTTTGTTGCCAAGGGATTGGTTAGCATTCCATTTAAAAAAATTTTAAAAATAAATAAAAAAGTAATTTCATTTTCCTTAATTCTCATTTCCCTCCTAACCTTTCTCCTCCCTTCTGTGCCTCTTCCCCCCCCCCCCACCCCAAGAAAAGGGTATTTATAGACTCAAAAAAAACCCCAAACCAACATGGTCATAATTATGTAGTGCTGCACACTGACCTAAAAGCCACCTCTTTCTAAGGCATTCTCTTTCTCTCACATGAATGACTCCTTGATTAAAAGTAGTCAGAGTATAATTTTAATTTTGTTAATTATTTCATCTTCACTGCTGACCTCCTTGCTAGCTATACAAGTATGCATGACTGCACTGCCTGAGGCTGCATGTGTGTAAATGATAAAGGCACTCTTTGAACAGCCCTCGTCGTGAAGGTTTCAGAAGACCCACATTAATCCTTCCAAGCTGAGCCTTACTTCCCTTCAGTCAAATACTAAAGAATCTTTTTTTCATGCCTGGATAGGGGTTTGATTTTACGGAATTTGCTTGTGTCTAAGACCACTAAAGGCTTTATGTCGTTTCTTCGCAGTCCTCAATTCACAAATTTCAAGTGTGAAGTCACTAGCAGAGAAAAAACAATCTATAGACTTGGTTCAGTCTTTCACACATTCCAAGGATTCAAAGGTTAACTGCCTGTAAAGGCCGACTACCTCATTAGCCTCTCTTCCCTATGTTTTTAATTTATTTTTCTTACATATTTGTGTTTTCTTACATATGTATGACTTTTTCATGCCTGACCTGAGAAGCTTTCTGTTACAAGGTCTTAGGCACAGACCAACCTTACTACAATTATTTTTCCACACTGCTTCCACATCACATTTCAAAATCTTACCTTTCTAAATTAATTTTTACTTTCTCTCTCCTCATCTGCTTTACAAGTTGTTTAAATTTTAAGATGTTTTATGCTGCAATTCATATGAAACACATAACCAGAGGCAGCTGAAATTGTTCTGATAAAACACGTAGGAGCTGATGGGGCAATCCTCCCCCAAAAACAGATCGATGAATTTGAAATTTTCCATAGAGACATCAATATTCAGCTAAGTAAAAGTGTAAGTTCTGGCTGAATGAGAGATGTATCTAATGATTAGTCATTGAGCTGACTGGTGAGAAAAGAGAATTCAGGTAAAGAAACACTTGCCTGTACCTCCTGCATCCCAGATAATTACCATCATGTACAGCAAAACACCAGCCTCAGAGCAGTTCTAGAGTAGGATCTGCTTGCAACTTTCTGGAGTCATTCAGGTTTGCATTAAAGAAGTCCGTTGACAAAAACAGCAGCAAATTAATTATTTGTTCAGTTCAAAGCAGCTCTCTAGAAAGAAAGGGTCTTGACCAGGAATAGTGCAGTACAGGATGGTCAATACACCCACATTTTCAGAAGAGAAAGACCCAACCTTCATCCCACCTGCACAGAGTGGCATTTAAACCTTCAATCTTGCAATGAGACCTAGCCAGTAGATTAGACTGGAAGTGTGTCTCTGTCTGCTTTTCTACCTTATGAGGTTTTTCTATGAAATCCACTGCATTTCCAGAAAGATTCTGATTTTGTGAAAACAAAGACAGAAATAATTTTTCACTCAGCTCTGGTCAGTATCTGCTGACTTGCCTGCAGATTCCTCTAGTATCTGAATCTTCCATTGACTCCAGAGAAAATTTGTGGCTGGCCACAGAACGTAAGGTTAGATAAATAAATAGCATAATGCATATTATTTGTGATGCAACAGTAAGCACAGGAAAAAGAGGATACTGCATTGCAAAACATTTTACTTTATGCTTTGCATATTTTTTGGAAGAGGAAAGAAAAATGCATTAGACAAAGCAATGTATTTGTTTTGTCTCAAGGACATTGGCTCACAAAGAAATGTTGCTGCAACTAGTGACTGCACAAGTCATTGTTGCCCAAACCACAGGAAAAAAAAAATTTGAAAAGCCTTTGGAACTCAAATGTTATTCCTCATTTCAATCAAATGTAAATAATTCAACAGCTCGGTGACTAACAGTACACAACGGAGAATTACTACTTTGGATAATTAAGTATCGAAGCAGAGCTGAAACGTTCCACAAACATTAATTCTCTTTTGTGGCAACACAATGGATTCAGCATTAGAAAATAAGAGAATGTAGGGGAAGAGTAGCTTGTCAGCAGAACCTAAAGATGCTACGCTTCAGCCTCCTTGAGTTTTACACCAATTTCCATATAAGAATATAAATTAGTTGAATTAAACATGACTGGAGGGATACTTTTATCTTTCAGATTGTCACTGTCAGCTTGGTCTAAGGGTTACATGAAAGTAGAGAAGTCAGAGAAGCTTCTCAGTTTAACTCCTCCTTTTCCAGATAGGGTGGCTATTTGACTATCAGAATAGGAACTTCCTAATTCTGACTACTGAAGAGGATTCAACTATCCTTCCCACACTATTTTTGCTTTTCTTCAAGATCTGCAACAGCTCAATTTAAAAAGCAAAACAAAAGGTTTGTTCCATTTCCTGTATAACATGAGGGAGGTATGTACAATGCCACAAATACCAAGGAGGACAGGGAAACTAGAAAGAAACTCAAAAATACAAATGGAAGAAAAGAGATCCTGTCTAGTGAGAGAGAGTTGTAATAAAGTAACTCAGAAATGCCATCAGCCTTTGTATTAAGAAGAGCAGTCATATCAGTGAAGAATAACGCAATGATTCTGCTGTGTTTTAAAAGGCTGGGACTCTCTCTTTGTCATATGATAATACTATTTTGTCTTTTAAGTCTCAGACAAAGAAGCTAGGCCACTGAAAATGCAAGCACATGCCAAAATGGGCAAAACATTTAAGACCATCCACACGTCCCATCTTCATCTGGCAAGCAGAAAATGGATTGCTATTTACAGCCTGTTGATATTTCTTTGTTTCTCATGGGAAACTGGTTGATGTTGTCTATTGCCAGCTCTCATTGTTAACAACACTCAGGGAGAGTTTATCAAATTTATGTCTTGATACCATTTGTCCAAAGTAACCTTTCTATAAGGGTCACAGACTAATAAACAGTGAAGTATCGTATGGACATCAGGATTCATTCACTAAGTGGGCTACAAGACAACTGATTCTTAAATGTTATGTATTTCTTATTTTAAAACAGAACCCTCTTGTCAGCCTCAGGAATTCCTTGACCTTTAAGCTGTAGAAATATACAAAACTAAACAATAGTCTCCCACTCCACTAATTTCTCCTATCACATAATACATAAAATCACAGTTCAAAGAATTTTCCTATTTGAATACACACCATCTTCCTTTTCTGGTCCAGCTGAAAATCTAAGAATGAAGTAGTTCATAGGTGAAATGATGCCTAGCTTCATCCCTTCAATGGATACCACATTATGACTTGTCCCAGTTCAGAGAGCAATTGTTTTAGCTGGAATGGCACAGCCCTATACCATCAGAATAAATGTCACATCACAACAACATGAAGTTAGCACCAGGTTAGTTTCATTTCTCTTGATGTAAGTCAGATAGAGGAACTCTGGTCTCTACAGACCCAATAGCTTTTAAACCTATTAGGCCACCCTACCTATTACAACTTGCACCTAACAGTGCCAGTGTGTGCCAGCAGTGTGCCCAGGTGGCCAAGAAGGCCAACGGCATCTTGGCCTGGATCAGAAATGATGTGACCAGCAGGAGTAGGGAGGTAATCGTGCCCCCGTACTTGGCACTCATGAGACTGCACCTTGAGTACTGTGTCCAGTTTTGGGCACCACAGTACAAGAAGGACAAAAGGTGCTGGAGTGGGTCCAGAGAAGGGCAATGAAGGTGGTGAGGGGTCTGGAAAGCATGCCTTATGTGGAGAGGCTGGGGGAAACTGGGATTGTCTAGTCTAGAGAAGACAAGACCTTATTTCTCTCTACAACTACCTGAAAGGAGGTTCTATCAAGGCTGGTGTTGGTCTCTTCTCCCAAATTACTAATGATAAAATGAGCGGAAATGGCCTCAAGTTGTGTCAGGGGAGGTTTAGATTGTATACTAGGAAGAAACTCTTCACTGAGAGTGGTTGGGCACTGGAACAGGCTGCCCAGGGAGGTAGTGGAGTCATCATCCCTGGAGGTGTTTAAAAACCCAAGTGGATGTAGCACTTGAGGCTATGGTCTAATGGATAGATAGATGTTAGGATGAAGGTTGGACTCTATGACCCTAGAGGTCTTTTCCAACCCTAAAGATTCTATGATTCCATGATAATTTGAGCAGACTAAAATTAACAACCACTGTTGGTTGAGTGAAAGAAGCTGACAGAAGGAGCTGCTATAGAAAGAAGGTGACAGTTGCTATAGAAAGAAATCCATCCTGTGCTTTAGATAAAGAAAAACCCCTACCCAAACCACACGACAGAGGGAAGAAAAGAGGATGTGGAAGATTAAAGGGATGGGAAAGATATCAAAAACAGGGGAAGAGCAGCAGTGATACAGAAGCATCAAAGAAGATGAAAAAGATGGGAAGAATGGTTGGCACAGAGAGAGTGAGGCCAAGCTGAGAACTGGTTAGCAGGTACAAGCTTAGCAATAGGCTTGAGCTAGGTCCATTACACTAGGGGCTCAAAGGAACTCTTTACAGCTCCTCCAGTTTTAATGCTGAGGCTTGTTGCAGCTGCATGGTGGCATCACATTGTTCTTTTATATTTATAGTATCTTCAGTGGTGCTTGTCCCCTCTACAGACACCAGAAAGACAGATTATCCACAGTGCTTGGTTTTGCATCTAGAAATGAAGCCCACACACCAGTGGAGAAGGAATCTGGTTTGGTTTAGTTCTAGATAGGCGGATTGCACAAAAAGCTTTGATAACAAATACTTCACAAAGTAAGGCTCATGGCTAATTCTACCTATCTTTCCTGAAACAGGAGATTAAAAATAGATAATCAAATAAGAAAAAAAAAAAACCAACCAAAAAACCCACCAAAGGATTTGAGGAGTTAGACAGCTAGTATTGTAGCTCCAAGTTTGATCTACAAACCAGCTTTTGTCAAACAAAACAATTGGATTGTTCTTCTCCAAGTCATTCATCATCTCAGATATTTTTCTAATTTTGACTTCTACCCACTAGAGAGCAGAAACCTTCTAAATAATTATCATCTAGGGATTCCTCGGCTGGAATTCGGACTGGCCTACGTATTCCTCCAGACAGTGTTTCTCGACTTTTTCCCATAGATCTCGCTATTGCAATGCAATGCCTGGAATGCCAGATCCATGCTGCAGTAATTAGCCTTCTGTGCAACAATGTCAAATTCAATCCCTTGGCAGCAAGACTATGAAAACTAATAGAATGTTCGTACTTCTGTATTTGAGCAATAACTTGTTTCTAGGATGAATTTGAAGGGGAGGGACATAATTAAATAAGTAATTTTGGGCTTTCCAAGTGATGTTAGATTAGAAATTTCATAGAATGTAGTCTTTCACTGATCTAGGGATCGCTTCAGGAGAAGTTTAGAGTGGATATTAGGAAAAAATCTCTTCACAGAAAGGGTTGTAAAGCCCTGGAACAAACTGCCCAGGGAAGTGGTAGCATCACCACCCCTGGAGGTACTTAAAAGATGTGTAGATGTGGTGCTTAGGGACATGGTTTAGTGGTGACATGTCAGTGCTGGGTTAACGGTTTTGGATTTGATGATCTTTAAGGTCTCTTCCAACCATAAAAAGTCTATGATTCAGGCACAAACTGACCCCGACCATTTAACCTTTGTCTACTTTGTATTTTCCATCCAAGGTGCCAGAGTGGGACAGTAGCTTTAGTGATCCTTCTAATAACAAATCCCTGATTCTGTACTCAGCATTACCCTACATATCTATGGGAAATCGAAAAAGCTGCATCCCAGCATGAGGAACATGGTTGAAACATCACACAGGGAAGGCTTCAGGTAATACATTATCTCTTCCCCTAGATAAGTTTGTATGGTTTTTTGCAATACACCAGCACAAATATACCTCTAAGGCTGATTGTAATGAACTGAAAAGAAACAGCTTGTATACTCACAGACATGTTCATGAATGAAGACATTATATGGGGGCCTCCCAGTGTATCAAACAGCGAAAAGGCTTTTTTATTATTATTATTTATTATTATTTTATTATTATTATTTCTTTACAGGGTTTGGGAAAAAACCAACCAAACAAACAACAAAAAAAACCCACAGCTTTCTTTGAAATAAGTGCTTCATTTCCACAAAATATTTCTGTCAAATTCTTTCAGTGGAATGCCCTGAAAAGGGAGAGATGGCAGTGACAAATGTGGCAGAAGATAATAAACTGCTGTCTTCTCTAGAAATAGCAAATCCATTGCTGTTGACTTCCTTGAGTCAGAAGCAGAGCGCACACTTTGTACAGATTGAAGGGCCTCTTTATACATTCCTAAATGACAGCCAGACCATTAAAAATAATGGAAGGAGGAGGAAGGAGAAGCTTCAGACAAGCCCCAAGTACTATCTTATTCTAAGCATACAAAACAGAAGCAGTATCTTTACTGCCCTGCTGGAACTGCAAGTAGGATCACCTCTGCTTGGTAATTGACCAAATATCTGTGAAGACCATACATGGTTAAAAATCTCAATATAGTTCATATAAAGTCTCCAATTTATCAGCCCCCAAACTGTACAACATTCTTATTTTAAGATAGATCTAATAAAATTTCAGACAGACATTCATGAGAAAGCTAACATATAGACTATAATCAAAGATTACTTATGTGTCAGAGTCTTAAAGATTCTTGCCTCACAGGGATTCTTGAAATCAGGACACAAAGCTTGGGAAGTGTCCACTTTCATCATTCTTTTAAAGAGAAAAATATTCCTTGAGTGCATTCGGATTGGTACGCAGTATGGACATCTACACTCTGGCATGAAATCTCAAGTCTTCTTGAACTATTTGCATTTCTTCCATGAGGTATCTATGGCTAAAACTCATGAGCAGACTGGTCAATTGCACCCGAAGTGCTTTTCACTTGAGGACAAACACTCCTAAAAATGACTGTTCTTAGAGGTGCAGATTCCTCTGGGGATTGGTTTGTTACTGTTTTCAAATACCTGTCTCAATACAAAGACTGTTCGGTCATACGTAGCACTCATAGCATTGTTTGCTCTCTTTTGGCACCCTGTTCATGACTTCCCCAGTAACATGTCCACAGCCAAGTAATTAGTAATTATGGACCACACTATCTAAGTAAACTTTCTTGCTAGAGAAAAAAAAAGAAAAAGTCACAGCTTTTGGCTGATAACGCAAACAGCTTCTTCTAGGAAGCATATTGCATATAAATTCCACATAGACAAAGAGACAGATTGAAAACTGGAAGAACTGTCAGATCCAGAGGGTTATGATCAGTGTTATAAAACCCAGTGGGAGGCGAGTCACAAGGGATGAACATCAGGGTCAATACTGGGACCAGTACTGTGCAACGTCTTTATTAGTGACCCAGATAATGGAAGAGTCCACCCTCAGCAATTTTGCAGACACTATAAAACGAAAAGGAGTGGTTGATGCACCAGATGGTCATCATGCTGCTATTCAGAGGGACCTCAACAAGCTGAAGAAATTGGCCCAACAGGAACCTTACGAAGTTCAACAAAGAGAGGTCAAGAAATCTCTGTCCTTAGAGGTATTTAAAACCCAAGTGGACACAAGGATAGGCAACCTGCTCTAGCTGGGCCTGCTTTGAGCAGAGGCAGGGTGGACTACAAATATCTCGAGTTTCCTTGCAACATCAGCTGTTCTGTGATTCTGCATGTACAGTAGTTTCATGAGGACTATACACTAATATACCTTGCAATATATGTAGCCCAAAAATGCAGCATGTAAATGTACAAACTATATTATGTTCCATAGTATAAAGTACAATAGGCCAGTTCCTTAGGTAATAACTCCTGTGAAACTAGTCCTATGTATTCCAATTTATATCTGTTGAGGTTATGAGCAACGCACCTTAACAAGCTTTATGTTGTAAAGAATAAGTTCCAATGGTACCTTGACAAAATACTTCTATCAGAAGAATTATTTTTAGCAACTCAGCATCTTATATGGAACTGCTTTAATTATTACCTTAATCAACATCATAAATTACATTACAACTTAAAATTAACATATGGTGAATAGTGCCCACCAATTAGACCATCATGTGCACTGTACATCTGATTCCTGTTTTCACTGGAATGCAGCTATTTGTCCTGGATCTTGTCCAGGGTCTCCGCTTTGGCCTCTAATGCCCTTTGGATGATCACCCCTCAACTTTCTGTTGCAGTTAAGGGGAAGACAAGATTCCTGCACATATTAATTAGGTCAGATATGAACCTTGAAAGAAGGTTCATTAGTCATTTTTAGTGCTCCATTACTTTAAAGTAGAATAAATCACAAAATATATCCACTTCATCACCGCATACCACCACCAGAGACAACAAAGTGAAATCTGTATTAATCACACATATCCCATCATTTGTCTTGTTATTCCTTGCCCATATTTTTTTTTTTTTTTTTTTTTAACTTCATAGCCTAGGAAGAAATATAGGCATTTTATTTCATTATTCAAGATGACATCTCTACTGTTGCTGAGTATCTTCCATGGATGCCTAAGGATTCACAATTTCTAGGGCCTCCTGTAGTTTCTTGGTGTCTGTCAGGACTGGACAGTTTATCTTGATAAATAATGAATCAATTTGCTATTAATGATCCCTTTCCTGAGATATTCCACTTCCTCTAGAGTAAGCAACTGCTTCGAAGTTGTATACACATATAGGCTTAAGGACTGACTTGCCCTGTGCCCAGTTTTGCATAGAGCCCACAGCTTCTGCTCCTGATGAATCTGCGATAACCAAACACACAGTGCTTTGCAAACCGTAGAGTAGAAGTATCAGAAGTGAAGCCCCTTAAACCACTTGCACATTAAAAAAGCACAAGGCAACTAGGAATTCTAAACAAACACACAATCAAGTCATGAAGAAAACTGATAATTACCTTAAAACCTCC
>JAAGNO010026244.1:0-54940 GCA_033439905.1 Ceryle rudis
GGGTGTGAGCTGGGCCCTGGTCTCCTTTGGGTGGCTAATATGTCCTCTGCTCCTCAGACTGCTTTTGGGGGGAAGATGAAGGGATTCACCCTGCTGCGGGCAGCTGCAGTTCACTGTGTGACTTCCCATCAGGAGCTGGAGGAGGAGGATGAAGCTGGTTGGGTTTTGAATCAAAAAATAAGTCCTCTACTTTTTCTCCTTTCAGCTATTTATCAAGGCTCAGTGCAAAGGGCCTGACACCCGGCCAGCGCGGCCCGGCTGCTGTGATCTGTGTGACACACCAGCCGCCGTCGAGCCGGTAATGAGGGACCTTCTGCTAAACGGCCAATTGAGCAGCCGGTGCCTGCCGAACAGCTTCAGCGGGGAGGGATGGCCGCTTATATCTCTATTTTGACACGTCCTCGCTGAATGAGAAAGAGAACAAGCAGAAAATGGCTGATGATAAATGCAGCAATTAGGGAAGCTTAATGGAGCAGAAGGTTTTTTGTGAGAAGACAAAGAAATTGCCGTGCGGACACCTGCAGGGAGGTCCCAGCCGCTGCCCAGGGAGGCCTCCAGCTGTGTGGCAGCAGCAGGGGCTGGCACGAGGGGAGACGACCCTTTTCCTTTACACACACATCCCTCAAAGGCCTTGGAAAAATATTTTCCAAGTTAAACTTCAAAACATCATTTGGTCTTTCTTTTTCTCCATTATGTTCAGAAACAGTATCCTGTAATTTAGGCCCATCGCAGCCCTCCCCCGCTCCCTGCTTTTTATTCACTTTCACATAATACAGTGTGCTACCGGGAAAGGCTTTTCCCTGACAAAGCATTAATCTGGTGCCTCAGCGGGGGGATGCCATCGTGCCAGACACGGGTGGGCACGAGGGGGCACCCCTGGCGCCACTGCCGCACCCCCAGTGCCGCCCTGTTCAAGGCCGAGCCCATGACACTCTTCCCAAAGCCCCGTGTTTCCGAGCTAAGCCCTGCGCTACCGGCTCCCCAGGGTTTGAGCACAAACGCTGGATTTGTTTGCCAAAGCCCCATTTTTCTTTATTTTCTCGGCTAGACTCTTCCCAAAGAAAACTGCTTGTGCAGAGGGACACCAAGAAGCACTGGGGAAAGCTTTGTAAGGGGGTGTGAAGGGAAAGCCCCAGCAGCCTCCCATGCAGGGAAGGCCAGGTTTCAACGACGGGCAGTGCCATTTTGGTCTCTTGTAAGACTATTACCAAAATCCGCCCCCCCAAACTGCCACACAACTATTTTCCTAAGATTTTGGCAAAAAGGAATCTCCTGAAGGAGGTAAAGTTTCCTTTTTTCTGCTCAGTACAAGCTGAAGAAAATGTAAACCCTATTTTTCGACCGACAAGGGCTTCGCTACTTGAGCCTGAGCTGTGCACCATCGATTTACCTCTTCTCTCCTTCTGGCACTTGCTCGCCTGCCCGAAGCAAGGCTGCTGTCTCTTGCTCCTGCCTAAGCTCTCAGGATATTGCATTTCTGTCTAGCTGGCTTCTTGTGCTTTCCCTCCCCTGGATCTGGCAATGTTGGTGTTGCAGATCAGATGGTGACAGCTCAGGCTGCTGCGGAGTCCATGGGTTCCCCTGCATCAACCCTCTGATCACCTGCCTTGGGTCTCCATTAACTAACTCCGTGTACTTCTGGTATCCATAAAGGCTGACATGGACAATTCCTATATGCTTATTTTAGGCAATAAAGGTTGCTTTTAAGGGAAGTACTAGATCCTTTTGTCAAAACCCAGTATTTTTGGCAAGTAATCTGAGGATTCATCACAGCTTTTCAGATTGGCTCTTTCCCTCACTCCATGATCTCCTGGTTGGTTGTCTATTTTATCGACTGGTCCAAGGCTGGCCCCCATTATCTGAAAAGGATGCCCACCCAATCTCGTTCCATTGAGCCGTGGTGGCACACGGCATCACGTTTACGACAGAAGGTAACACGAGTGCAAACTCTGGTCTTGCTCCTTATGCTTTCCTGAGCATCTTTTCAAAACTAGGTTGCCTGAGGCAAGCAACGAGCCTTACAAATCCCATCCTCTTCCTCCCATCAGTTGTTTGCTATATCCCACCCTTTGTCAGTGACAGAAGAAAGTCTCTAGGGAGATGGGCAGAAGTAAAATAAAAATGGTAAAAACTGAACAAATGAAAGCTCGACGGTGATAGAAATGCATAAAACCCAGGAAGTCCTTCTGCACCAGTTCTTTTGAGCAGAAGGCAGCTCAGCTGGGGTGGCTTATAGGAATAAGGCTGAATTAATTAGTTTCTCTGTTTAGGTAATAATACCATTAATCATGATGAACCATTTCGTGAGAAGGCCGATACTCGGCACCGCGTAATTCCGCAGGAATCCCGCTGCAGTGCAGCGTTATTGATGGGTCATTCTCCAAAAGCTAAGAGCAATGCCTCCTAATACAGTCCATGGCAAACCGCTGATTTTCTTTTAATATTCAGGCTGCCACATCAGTCATGATGAATCCTTCTGGCACCAGTGTGGCTGCAATAAGCAATCCTTCAGGAATGCCAGGGGAGCGTGGCATTGATTTAATGCTCACTTTTTAAACCGTACATGGACCAAATACTTGCAGAGGGTATGGTCCATTTTTGTATTTCTTGAAGTGTGCAGTGACAGCCCCCCTGCTCCCACTGATCTGCATCGGGAGGATGCAGCTGGGGACTCTTTCTAACACAGGTTAGGGAGGTTCATTTATGCAGGTCTGTGTTAGAGGTGGTGTCAAACAAGGTGCCCTGTTGGATAATGGTATCAGGGGAGAATTACAATCCCCCCGGGACAGCATTAAGAGTATCTTTATGCCGAGTGCAACACACTTTTCACTTCCACCATGTGTTCTATGTTCCTCCAGTTTCAGCTGGGAAAGCAGGTGCTGATTTTTAATGCCTATTTTGTTTTAAGACTCCTTTCATCAGATTAAGGACCCTGCTATTTTATTTCATTTTATTTTTTTACGCTTGGTAATTTAGTCACATGCAAACTTAAAAACAGGAGCTGTAACATGCTGTTAAAGCACAGTCGCCCACTGCTAAATCAGTTACTGAGTGTGAGGGGGCTTGGAGCACTTTTCCATCCCCCTGCAGATGTCTGCTCTCAGCCTACAGGAGAAGCTGGGGAAGCAAATGAAAATGTGCGCGGAGAACAGTGCTTGAGGCAATAGCCTTCCCGTAGTGATGCTGCTCAGCACCATTCCTTCAAACAAGCTGCTGCACAGATCCTGCGCTTCCTCTGCCGTCCCTCTTTCCCTGATGGTCAGATCGGCGCAGGAGGCGCAGAGCCCGAGGTGCCCCCTGCGATGGGGCCGTGGGGCGGGAGATCTGGGAGCACTGCTCTCCTCCCCAGGTCCTGGCCACCACAGCTATTGCCTCCGGAGCAGTTTACGGGCCACGTTCCTTCTGCCGGGAAAGATTCACAAACAAAATAAAATCCCTCTCCCAGCACCAGCCCCTTCCGCCAGCTGCCTCCTCCCAGCCGCTGGAGCCCCGTCAATAAACCATTAGCCTCGAGTCAACAGCACTGGCTACGACACAAACACTCAACTACCTTTTTCATCCAAAATCAATGTTGTATTTATCTTCATTGATCTACAAGGAAACTGAATGTTTAAAATTACAGGGGGTGCAGGGGGGAGGATGGGGAGGGGGGGGAACAAGAGTTACAGAGCCAAGAAAATAGTAGCGGATGGCTGAATTAACTAGAGAGAAAAAGCCCAGGATATATAAAACATGGACACTGAAAAATAAAATAAGGGAGGGGGGATGGTACAGCAAGTAAAACATGGCAAAATTTACATATGGATGAAGAGTAAAATTGGAAATAAAAAATAAATCATGCCAAAAAGCAGTTCAAGGCAGAACCACACTGAAACAAACATTTGCTTATGGTCTTCATGTACTATAGATAATATATCAGAATTTCTTTTTTTTTTTTTTAATCAACCATTAGACTTTTTTTTTTTTTGCACTCCTAAAATTCTACTTTGTCTTGTATACAGATTCCAATAAGAACACTGCACAATTAGCACAAGGGGTCCACGGAAAATTGTCCTTGCTTGCCAGCGATCCTGCCCACAACACAAAAAAAGAGAAAAAAAAAAAGAAAAAAAAAATAAGGAAAGGGTCTGCCGCGTGGTACTGTGCCAGTTCCATCTGCTTTTGCCAGCTTGAAAAGTAGGAAACCAAAATTCCCTTCCAGGAGCGTGTGTCTCTCCTTCCTTGACGAACTGTCCCTTGTGTTTGTACAAAAAAAAATTCAGTCTCTCTCTATTTGTTTTTTTGTTAAACACAAGCATCCTTCTTCCTGTTCACATGCCATTGCCATTCTGTCTCCATAGTTGCGAGTTGGTTGTTTTTTTGGGTTGTTTTTTTTTTTTTTAAACCTTCCTCCCCCCAACATCCACTAAGACCTGCCTCCAAGTTCTTGCATAGTTGAAGTATATATGCCGTACTTAGCTTTCTGAGTGTGAATTTCTGACTGTGACAAGAGTATGAGTTGTAACCATGTTAACAAATAACCAGAGTGGTTCTAGAAACCATTTTTATAAAGTCTACCTATGTTAAGAATTTAATATTGGTGTACATTTATATTAACAGAATATTTACAGTTTGTTTTCTTTTTTTTTTTGTTTGTTTAAAACAAGAAGTCAAAAAAAATTCCTCTTAAATTTCTGCATAATATAATAAGGCAAAAAACAAACAGTTTTGTACATTATTATTATTATTAATATTTTAATATATATCTGTAACTTCGGTTCCAAAGTACCAAGGTAAGTGATCAATTGGCCTCAGAAGGGAACCTCACAGTGGACTGTAAAACTACAGTATTTCCATAAATAATACTTTTAAGAAACCCTGGGTATTTTTTTCTTAAGGATCTGAGGCCTTTAAAATGCAAATTTAACTAAAAACAAAAGCAAAAATTCTTCTTTTTTAAGTGAATAAAGAGCACAAAATTAAAAAAAATACAAATCCATTAAAAATGTTTCTCACATTTGGGAAAAAATGTACAAACTTGATATTCTTAACTCATTTTTTTTTAGCACAGAAACAAAAAACAAAACCAAAAATCAATACCTATATATTAAATTCCCATTCTCAGCAACCTTCTTGTTGGAAAGTCTGCATCCCCGACCCCGTTATTTATGGAAATGTGCTTAACTTCTACAAATTTTACATTAAAAAAAAAAAAAAAGTTTACAGCAGTGCATTTTGTAAAAGGTTTGTTTTTTGTCATTTGTTTTTTTTTTTTTTAATTTTTTGTTTGTTTGTTGGTTTTTTTAATTTTTATGTTTGTTTTTTTTTATTATTTGTTTGTTTCTTTCTTTCTTTGTTTTATATACAGGCGAGTTTAAAATTCAATGTTGGGGACTATCGTGCCTCTACTTCTTTGGGGTTCCTAGAGGGGGAATAGTCCCTGGACTCTGAGTTTGTGAGTGGAGTAGTCCTGCGTGGGGAGGCAGGTCTGGTGCTGCTGGCTGGTACAAGAGGCGGTGGGGCGCTCAGCGCTGCGGTTGGCGGGTTCCTATTCAAAATCCCGTTGTGCATGGCAGTGGATGGACTCAGTCTGGGGTAATGCATCCCGCTTAAATGAGGCATGAAGGATGGCACGTGTGCCAGGTGACTTTCGATGGGGGACGAGTGCAAGTGGTGCATTCTGGCACGCTCAAGTTCTTCCCGTAAGTGCAAGCGCTCCCTTTCCTCCACTTGCCGCAACCGCTCCTGCTCTCGGCGGGCTTCAAGAAGGTTTTCATGGTTATAGTCGTGTGGCTCCCTGTCTCTATAAGAACGCTCGTGGTCGTAAAATCCAGAGGTGGTAGGGAACCTATGGATAGGATCTGTCCGGAGCTGGAAGTCCATTCGACGGTGCAGGTCTAAGCTCCGATAGGCATCTCGCAATGGGTCCCTCATGGGATCCCAAGAAAATCCAGGGTGTGGCAGCCTCTCTCTTCCTGACAAGGGATTCATGCCTATGAGTGGGGTCATCATTCTGCTGCGGTCCAGGACATTCATGTTGTTCATCTGGTGAACGCTACCCATGGAGATGGGCATAGAGGCAGCCATCGAGTGAGGCAATGATAATCCATGCAAAGTAGGTGGTGGGGGATGCTCCACTGATCGGGAGTGCTGTGAAGGCTCAGACCCTACCACCAGCACATCACTGTCTTCCTTCCTCTCCTCTTTGACTTTGATGTCATTCTTAATCTTCTGGAGGTCACTAGGAAGCTCTGTCTTTCTCTCCATGTCCTTGCTCATGAGATTGGTAAGCTTCAAGCTCTCACTTAGTGCAGGTTTGCTGTATGGGGATACAGACTGGATTACTGGCTTTGTGTTGTCCTCGGAGGGTCTCTTATCATGGCTTGGAGTTTCCTTCACTGGGGAACGGCTCTCTTTGATCTTGTGTTCTGCTATGGGCGGCTCTCTCAGCCGGTCAGGGTGCTCTCGCTCGGGTTCTTTGGACCTTTCCCTTTCACTGAGGCTAACCTGCCTGATGGGATCACTGGAGGTTTGGCTGTTGCTGCGGATGAGATTGCTTATCTGATGTGTCACTGGAGCCGATGCCGGCGAGGATCTGTTTGAATGTCTGTTTTTATCCATGAGGTCTCTGAAAAAAGAGAGAACACACACCCTTGGTTTTCTGTGAACAAGCATACATGTGATGTCGGACGTGTGCGGTGCTGTGTCTACTTGTGCAATTCAAGATTGCTTGGAACACGATTTGAAAAGCTCTGCTACCATCAGCTACAGCTGGGACGCTACACTGGAAGATATGCACTACCTGCCTATACACACTACATAGAAAATAGAAGTTAAATGTCCACAAATTTGGGGACTAAACTGGGGATGCATTTGAAAGAACAGCATATTCACCCTGAGAGAAAGACCACTTCACTGAGAAATGTAGGGAAAGAAGAATTCTAGACAGCTTATTTTTTGAAAAAAGGTCCTTACTGTGTGTTCATATATACACCCTGCTGCCAGTGACCTTCGTGGCTCTAACGCTCTTAACTAGGGTTCCCTCCCTAAAACACAATCCAGGCAGGCAAAACAGAAGCCTACAGAAGGGTATGCAAGTCCTTCATGAGACAGCTTCACTGACTGGAAGCAGCCATAACGTGATGCTTATTTTCCTATGGAGCTGCAGGAGAGTTGTTGTTGCTGGCAGTTTTGGCAGGTAAGCCAAGTACTCAAGGAAAAAACATCCTCAAATAGGCCATGGAACTGAGTAATCGACCTCCATTTCAAGAGGACCTGCTATGATGAACAAGAGGTTTGATGACAATGTGCGTGGTTTAGAAAGAGAGGCATGAGGGTTTACATTCCTAACTGCACCTCTAGCTTTGAGCAAGCCAATTAGTCACAGCTACTCCCACCTCTTTAAGAGGGGAATAAATAATGCTCACCTTTTAAAAGCACTTGCTCTGAATGAGAGACACTTTAAATGCAAAGTATGATGGTGTGATTGAGAGAACTGCATTATGCAGCTGAGAGGCTTGCTGATGCTGAAGTTTTATGCTGGGTTTGGTTTTGAGAGCTCTAAGACCCGAGTGCCAAAAGCTGGAGGTGTTTGGGGGAGTTCTGCAAGTATTTATCCCTTACAATTATATTTGTTAACCCAGATTTCTTCCTCTGTGGTAGCCCTGATTGCTGGTCAAGGATGTGGTTTATTAAAACCATGTCCAAACAGGGATGCTGGGGACAGCTTAAGCTGAATTAATAGAACTGTAATGGAGATGTTAACCCCTGTGTGAACACTCTTGAGAGTACAGTAACCTTGGTTCACAAATTTAATTCACTAAAGCCAAGAAGGGAGCTTCCTATCGGAATGACTATCCATGCAAGGGTGTCAGACAATTTAACATTTAAAGCAAGATAATTTTCAGCCTATTGCTTCCTCAGAATCCTGCTCACAGCCACCGCCTGAAGATCTCATTAAAAGCACCCCAGACAAACTGTGAACCCCGATCACTAGTCAAATCCACACATCTAAGACGTGCAGGCTGTTGTTGCCTACAAAGCAGCAGCCTGCTGGAGACAAACGGGCTCTGAAATATAAAGCGCTGTACAGCTTCAAAACCTTATAACCGGGAGCTAATGAAGTATCTATAGCCCAGGTGATACAGTCCTGTCGTCCTTAACAAGGGTTTGTCCACAACGCAGATTTTAAAATCAGTTTTGCTAATGGATTCATGCACACTGCTCCAGATACAGGCATTTGCATTTTTATCTCATTAATGTCCAGCTAAAATTTGAATTCATCAGCATATCTGTACTTTAATGAGAACCGTAACTGTCTCCAAAGGACCCATCACAATATTACCTTCATGAGTTCAGAATATACAGCAATCCTAAAGCAGCTGCATCGAAAACAGCCAAGCATACCCTGAAAACACAGCGACTCACTCATTTCCTCAGCCTGGTGCTTATTAACCTCCTAGCAGGAACTGGCTTACTGTATTCCCACAGATTCCACAAATCCTAAAAGGCAAAGAGGTTGGTTTTTTTGTTGTTGTTGTTGTTGCTTATGTGAGGGAGAGCCCTATCAGCTGCTTCAAAGATATGCTATGTTTTGCTCTGAAGATTATTTTACAGCTGGAAAAATTAGAAAAAATATAGTGGAAAAATAGGCCCAGAAGAAAGTGCTCAAAAGCACCCGCTGCTTACCTCTCTTTGTCTCTGTCTTCTTTACTCAGAGAGAGATCCCTCTTCTCAGGCTCTCGCTCTCTGTCTCTGTCATGGTTTGTCACCGAAGAGCTTCGCTCAGAATCAGTGGGCTTGGGCCACTGTGGAGGTGTTGGGAAGGACGGTGGGGTCCTATGGAGTCTATTCCATGGCTCATGGGGATTATTGAAATTCTGCAGGTTCGGGCCATCTTTGTGAGTAAAAATGTTGTTGTGAGCTAGAATAATGGCAGGGGGAGGAAGAGTTAAACATAATTCAATCCAAGTAATTGCATATACATTTTTTCACAATGCTAATCACAACCAGAACTGTCCTTTTCAAGACTTTTTAACGTGGAGCTAGTGGTGAGGGGGAGCTACTAGCAGGTGGACGCAGATACCTCCCACACTGGGTGTAAGATCCACCAGCTCTTTTAAAGGCTATTGGTGGAGGAAGCTTTAGCTACACATCTGAATAGCTCAGAGATGACTGCTAACGCCCAGCTCCTCTTCTCCCCCCACCCCAGCAAGGGTTCCAGCACAAAAGCCGTATTTTCCTCAGCTCCTCTCATTGGCAGAAACTTTAATTTGTGGGTAGTTACAAGCCATCAGCTGCCTGCAGCTGAGGATTCAGGGACGTTTTTGTTAAAGAAATCAGACTACTTGGTGGTATGTATGTGTGTGCATGTATAAAAATAGAGCTTGGCTGTAGGCTTTTCAGAACAGTCACTTGATTTTCCTCCATCAATCTTCAGCTGATTCCTGTTGCACCATGAGATGCAAAAGCATGCTCTCTTATGTGTGGCTCTCAAGCATGTCTTGCCTACAGGTGACATGTTTTTGAAATAAAATAATTTTATACATGTATTTGAAAGTTGAGGCGATGGTTACAGAGGATGTCCACGTGCTGAATTAGGAGAAGCATCAATAGCTGTTCCACTAGGCATCTTCGCCGTTGAAGGGTGTTACTTTAGATGCCCATAGGGTCCCAGAGCTCAGTGGGGTCTTGCAGCTCTAGCACTTCTAGGAGCACACAAGGCACCAACCTTCAGCAGTGAGGAGACACAGAGCACAGCTAGTGATGTCTGTGACATGCAGAAAAGCTCCCACCGCAGAGACCTGGAAATCTTAGGTGCAGTGTTTTCAGATAGGAGAATGGAGGTTAGGAATTAAACTTCTTTAAAAACTACCACCAGCTGCTGTAAATATTAGCATGTGGCTTTTCTGGAAGGGATGTTTGTCTGCAGTAACCCAGCCAGTACTTACTCAGAGCATGACTGCCTAATCCTCCAAAGGCATTGCTGCCTAAGTTCCCAAGGCCGCTGAAGGTGCTTGACCTGCTAAATGGATCTGGAAAGGCAAACAGGGATTTAGCAGGCATTTAGCCAAGAATGTTGGAGAATGAAACGCACCCCTCCCCTTCTTAACGGTCTGAATCCAAGTAGGATTAGGCCAGACTTTAAGCTGATCCTTCTCATTGCAAGGTTCTTTGCACAGAAAATTCCCATCACGTTAAAATGGAGAAGGGATTCAGTGCTCACTCTGCAAACAGGTGCTGTAATAAACTTTTGTATGCCAGTCAGAGGGGAGCTAGAAATTAAGGTCTAATAGCTGAAATTAGGGTGGCTGCTGCTGAGCCACAACTCTCCTTCCTTATCAGTACTAATAGTAGAAGCATTGCAATTGCCTTGAAAGAACCTCAGCAGGCTCCTCGGTCGGCAGAGCGAGGGGATGGATGCATCCTTTCACTCTTGGTTCTGTATACGACTTTCTACCCTCTTTGTAACAGTGTGTAGAGACAGTCCTAAGCTAATTGTTATGGACATCCACCCTCGCACATCAGGTAAACACGTGGGCCTGTTTATGCCCAAATCCTCTCCAGTAATAGCTTCCTTGATCCTGGTGGTGGTGGAAATGATAGTGCAGTCTTAGGAGCTACTATGACAAGGAGATGGGAGGCTTGTAAGCTCTGAGGCAGAAGAAAACTCTACCAACTCTCTGGCTACTAGCACTTGTCTTTCTATCAAGTCCTGTATTTTTGTTGTTGTTGTTGTTGTTAAAGGCAGCCATGATCAGAAGTGGTTCCTCTCTCAGCAGATACAGCTGGACCCAGGTTTCTGCACTCCAGAGATGGCTATGGGTTAAAACGCACCAGTGTTCTTGTATTCTTTTCTACTGGTCATCTCTAAGCAACTCCTCCTTCTGCCCACTGTCTTTTTTGACTGTCCCTTTATAGTCCTTAACTTGCCATGTTATAGGGGGTGTGTTGCTCTCCACTTCTCATGGATATCCTTACGTTTAAAACATTATGGCAAACAGGACAAATAGTTTGGATCTTGTAGGCAGAATGCTCTTTGCTTATTTACTTGTTTTAAAATAGCTGTTCTTGCCCTTCCTCTTTGATATTAAGTAGTTGAGTGACTCTGTAGAGATACAGTTAATTTTGACAGAATGTTCAGGAATTGATGTAAATCTGGGTATTTGCAACAGAAAAAAATCTACTAGGTCATGTGGCATGCCACATTTACTGATTGGATGAGTGTTACTAAAACATTAATCAACAGAGCTTGAACTTTAATTGGCAATGAGCTGCTTGTGAGCTTCTAAAATGAGGAAATTTGAGAAAATCAGGCTCTACTTACTGCCAATTAGGAAACTGAAAGGCTGGCAAAATGTGCAGAGCAGCTATTTGCCAGGAACTGTTCACTGAACTTTATTAAAAAACCTAGCCAAGAACTTCCATAGGTGGGAAGTGGTATGGGAGGAGCCCGATGTAAGCTGTGGCTTGTTTGAGGTACCTTTGCTTGAATTTCCTGCATTTCCTTGGGCACATTCAGCAGCACAGAGGGGCTTTACAGGTCACATTTCAGCTCCTGTGCAGTGTCCCAGCAGTGACAGACTTGCCTGCTTTTGGATGCCCTCCTCTGTCACAGGAGGGGTTCTGCTAACCCTGCCCCTCTCCTTTGGAGGAGAGCAGAGGGGATGTGCTGGGAAGCTGGCATGGGTGAGAAGCTGGCTAGTTTTTGGTTCCTGAACCAGTTTAAGCCTCTCCCTCCCCTAGTGCTACAGTGCCTCAAGGCAGCACCACACCAGAGAGCCAGGAATGGGTGAGAGGTATAAAGGTGAAGGCAGTGTTTACTTACACTTACCTGCCAAGTGGTTAGTAGGCAGGAAACTGCTGTGGTGAGGTGAAGGACCAAAAGGGGTGGTGGCTGGATGTGTCGCACCTGTGAGAACAAGGTTCCTTTTTAGTTCAGTGGCAAGAGACCACTGGCATACACAAATGTCCTGGCCTTCACGTTCAAGAACGAGATGCAAAGCCACAGGCCAGATTTAAACATAGCAAAGGCAGGGGAAGACCCCAAACACCATCTGAACGACCTACAGGCAGGATTTCTCCAAGTTTGCTTTAAAAGGGTCCATGGGCACTAGGAGGCAGGAGAAGATCTTGCACTGGGTGTTGCTGCTCACCTGTAGTGATGAGGAAGTGAATCTCTTTTGTCTGGCACTTTCAGTCATTACTCTGTGTTTACATTAAAAAGGGTCAGCCCAGGTTATGGGCCCAGACAGAAGGTGCTTGGAAATGACTGATTAGAGTCTATATGAAACACAGTTAATGACAGGCACGCAGGGAACATCAATCACGCCTCTCCCAAGAGAGCTCCATCGACGCTCTCACATATGTCTTTGCATCCACAGGCTCCCCCCATGGTATTTTTTTCCCTTTCCTAGACACTGCTCACAGCCACACTGGAAAGAAGCACCACTGCTGAGCATGTTGGATGACCTCAGATTGAAGCAAGGGGCAAGAATGGTCTGAAACAAGCTGGTCTGCTCTGTATTTCAATTTGGACCAGGCTCATGCACAAAATTCTGCTCTCCTTTCAGAGCAGAAAATGAGATTTGCTTCCTTCGCAGACTGATGAATGTAAACTTGAATGGGCTTGCAATTCCAGTGTGAAAAGCACTGCTGTCACCTGCCACTGGGATACATGGTTGTTGGCGGAACATTAATTCCCACGTATCCTGCAAATGGAGAGGCTGGAGGTTTGGGCAGAGTAGTACCTAATAAAGTTCAACAAGGGCAAGTGTAGAGTCCTGTACCTGGGGAGAAATAACCCCATGTACAGGTTAGGGGCTGATCTGCTGGAAAGCAGCTCCACGGAGAAGGACCTGGGAGTGCTGGTGGACAAGTTAACCATGAACGATCAGCGTGCTCTTGTGGTCTGGGGTGCATTAAGAAGAGTGTGGCCAGCAGGTCAATGGAGGTTCTCCTCCCTCTCTACTCTACCCTAGTGAGGCCACATCTGGAGTACTGTGTCCAGTTTTGGGCTCCGCAATTCAAGAGAGACTGGGAACTACTGGAGAGTCCAACAGAGGACTACAAACATGATGAGGGGACTGGAAAATCTCTTACGAGGAAAGGCTGAGAGATCTGGGGCTGTTCAGCCTAGAGAAGTCTAACAGAGGGTATATTATCAATGCTTATCGGTATCTAAAAGGTGGTGGTCAAGAGGATGGGGTCAGACTCTTTTCAGTGGTGCCCAGTGACAGGACAAGTGGCAATGGACACAAACTGGAACACAGGAGGTTTTGACTGAACAGGAGGAAACACTTTTTTACTGTGAAGGTGATGGAGCCCTGGAACAGGCTGCCCAGAGAGGCAGAGTCTTCTTCTCTGGAAGATTCAAAACCCACCTGGATGTGATCCTGGACAAACTGTTCTAGGAGAACCTGCTTTGGCAGGGGGGTTGGGCTAGATGATCTCCAGAGGTCCCTTCCAACCACCATTCTAAAATTCTCAGTGAAATGACACTTTGGGCAATCTCATGGGCCTGGCCTTCATCCCCTGAGATTAGTACAGATGATTTTCAGGATGCACTAAAAATCAACTTTTGCATATTTATGTTTCAGAGGTGTGTGACAAAATGTTTCTGGGTTCCAGTAGCACACTGACAAGACCAGCCCTCTCCAACTGTTTAGACTGTGAACGTCGTTTTGGAGCCTCCTCCCTGCCAGTACTTCCACTATTGCAGACCAAGCAGAATTAACAACTATCATAACTTTCAGATGCTGCCTGGATGCAAACATGACTTCTGCCTCCCCTGCAGAAAGCAAGACCTGCCATACCTCTGTATTAACTGTCTCATTTTGTTAGAAAGTAGTAATTCCACACAATGACAGAAGCAGCACTTTCCCGAGGACATGTTAAGTCATGCGCAAAATAGGCCAACACCTAAAAAAAGCTTTTCAGTGCTCCTCTTTCATGTATTTTGTTGATAAAAAGCTTACTTCCCTTAATACTGGGAAGAGTAACAGGTCAGCTCTAGCGAACGTGAGCAGCCATACTGGGTGCAAGCATGGACTCTTCACTAACAGCTCACTTAACCCAGTCCCTGCTTTCTAAAGTGATAACTTTCTGTTACAGAAACGAGGACTACGATCCTTCTCTTCCCACGTGGCACTCCAGCTCTCCTGTCACCTTCACCACACATACTTCTGCCTCATCTGTGGCCCATACAAATGATTCCTGACAGTGGCAGATCTGCTCTATTAAGTTACCACCCCTTATCTTCAACCACATCACATGAATGTTTTCACCCTATGTCATCAGTGCTGGTAACACCATGGGAGATCACAGCAAAAGTAGGGGAAACACAGGGAAGAAATGAATATGCACAGGAGAAACTGCACTGCAAACACAGCTGAAACAGCATTTTACAGAGGTGCTGGTCAGTCCCTGACCCGGTCTTCCTTGGTGACAGAGCCCAGTAACAGATGGTTGTTGTAATGCTCACGTGCTCACTCGTGTCCAGAATCTGAGCAGACTATAAAACGGGAGGGGGAGACAGCACTGTGTGTCCCGCACCGGCTTGGGCACCACAAACCTAAGCGGCTGGAAAATGAGTTGAGGAAACTTAAGAGAGACGACGGCAATGAGACCTGGAGTTATCTATAAACATTCTGACTGCTCCAATGCTTCAAGACGGATGGAGACTGTCATCTTTCTAATCCTTTAAGATTTCAGGTGGTGTATAATGGATGGGAGATTTCTTCAAAGGAGACGGCTTACAAACTCAACTACATGGGCTGATAATGAAAAATCCTCCGGAGAAAGCCGGGAGTGGCATTGCAGGCTGTCAGGTAGTTATTAAATATAGCATCTGCCAGGCAGAGGAACATCCGTCCTGAAGACAGGTGGCCCTAAGATAACTTATGTCTCCCCCAGTAACTAAGCAATGCAGCAGAACCAATGATTCACATCAACTGCACGCTTGTTCGATAAGGTGAAAAGAATGCCTTGGATATTGCAGAGGGTAAGATTTATTCATCTATATATTACTGCTGCAATGTTTGTTCGCTTTGATAGCACTCTTTACCTAGATTTACCGTGTGATGGCTCTTGTGATTAATATACTCATGGACAAGTTGCTGTAAGGTTGTTTATCTCTGCTGAAAGTTTTCTATTAATTTGCCTTCTTTAATATATCTATTCCATACTATTTCCACTCTTGCTTTTATGAATGGAGAAGCAAGCAATGCTTGCACCTTTAAGAGAAAAAGCTCAAGATACCCACTGGACTGGTGCTTTCCTGCCTGATAGGGCAAACTCTGCCCAGTACAGCCTTCAGCAGCAAATCCACACATGAAGCAAGATTCTATTAATGACAACAGAGGACAGATTGAAGACCACGATAAGGAAAGAGCTACCACAGGAAACAGCCAGAGGTTCGTAAGTCAGCTGTGCTTAAGCATCCAAACAGATCCAATAAATATCTTGGCCCTATACTGTCGAAGTACCTGTACAGAGACAAATACAGGGTAGCATCCTACACCGTACAGCTAGTGTCAGCACTGATTATATGTGGTGGAAACACGCATTTGATGGTTAAGAATTTCCATCCACCCATAAGGGTGAAAGGACAAACTGAACCACTGGTGCAGTTCCTGAAGGCTATCTGACAGCTGCATTTTAAACTCAGTTCTCACAGAGGTTTCATCTTGATTTTGATCTGTTCCTTTTCCGTCACATTTGGGACAAAATTCCTAACGCTTCTAAACTCGTTCATTTCAACAGGGTTGAACCAAGGCTGAATATGATCACGTCTGCACCGAGTTACAATGAGAGTAACAATACTGCATCATAAAAACAGAGTAAAGTTAGGAAAGAAAAATACAATAGTTGCCAATTAATAACATAGAGAAGGCAGACTTTGGCATCTTAAACACTGAAAAAAAATCCAAAAAAGTCTAAGGGGAAAGTTAAGCCCTGGGAAGAGAACGAAACTGACATTTGATAGATGGAATTCAACAAGAATAGTACCAGTGACCTCCATGGTCAGAACCATGAAGAACAGGGCAGTGAAGCTCACTGGACTTCGGTACTTGCATTAATTGTAATTACTTCTCCAACAGTTTGGAAAGCAATTGATCATATAAACTCTCTCTTTTTTTTTTTTTAATTCAATATGTCATTTTAGGCCTTAGAGATTGCTGGACTTCATAACATATAGGGTGATATTATATTTAAAAACCAAACACTTCATAAATACACCTTTTATGATATTTTCAGTGCTGTTATTGAAGTCTTTCTTTTAGAAAAAAAACCTTGTTTTCAGAGAACAAACAGAAACTTGATGAGTGGAGGAGCTGAGAAAAACAACATGGCAAATATAAAAGCAAGAAAGAGATCAGGGCCACTCCCAGTCCTGTGCGGTGGAAACATTTTCAAGGGTTTTGACAAAATCACTTATTTTAAAATAACTTTTTTAATCACTCTGTAGCCTGTTAATTGGTACACGTAAGGACCAGAGGCACAGACACAAATGTGAGAGCCAACTGCTGCAGCTCGGTGATGTGCAGAGGATCCTGCACTGGAGGCAGAAGCCCAGCCCGGCCCAGAGCCCCCATCACAGCAATCACCAATGCCCCCTCACCCCTGTGAACCGTCTTGCCTGCTTCCATTTTTGAGACATAAATAGATGTTAACTGTAGTGTATACTGACTGTTTGGTTTTTTTTTTCAACAAATTACGATCTTCCCTTACCTGTGGTAGAAAACAGAGGCCTGGCAAGATCCTGTGGATAATGGAAGCCTGGAAACACTCCAGGGGCAGGAGGTCTGCTGAACAGGTCAAGTTTACCACCTATCTCCAGCTTGTGGGGATCCAGCTGCATTTGCTGTCAAATGACATAAAACCAATCTCATTATACACTTCCTTTTTTATGGGAGTTCAGACTCACTCCTGCTTAGCCCTGCCACGGAGAGTTAGCGAGAGTGACAGCAGTGTCTCTGGTCACGTACTGCAGTCATGCTCTGACAGAATCTGTAAGGCCATTTCGCTCCACAGCCTCTCAGCTGCCTGCCTCATCCACATGAATAAGGTCTGAAGTGAGCTCTCAGCCCCTCAGCACACACAGTGGAGCATGCAACGTGATACACTGAGCGCACTGCACCCCAGGACCACTCGGCACTCTCAGCATGACAAAAAATATTCTGCAGGCAGAAAGCTGCTGACAGAAGTCTTGAGAGCTGGGTGATGGACTTGTCTGTTTCGCTTCTCCAGTTTGGAAAGAGAGAGATGTTCTTCCACTATGCCCT
This sequence comes from Ceryle rudis, assembly GCA_033439905.1. NCBI lineage: Eukaryota > Metazoa > Chordata > Aves > Coraciiformes > Cerylidae > Ceryle > Ceryle rudis. The sequence continues at coordinate 17,265 of JAAGNO010026244.1, forward strand.
TCCTGCAGCTAGTATAGCTCAGTAAGCAGACAAGGGGCAAAGGATAAAGAAAACTATGAGGCTTCTCCAGAGGCTATTTTTATCCTTCCCCTATAGAAGTGAGCATGGTCCGAACCGTACCTAAGTCATGATGTCTCTCAATAGTTTAAAGATGATATATTTGCTTATTAAAAAAAAACCCCAAAATGGACATACACCACTTGCAGAGGTACTAATTACAGTGCACCTACTTGAGCACAGAATAGTCTTCATTAACGGGGCAAAGAAACGAAAGCAAGAGATATGAAATAATAAAATACTACTGAAGTCTCATTATTAGCTATTCTGCCTGCCACAGGGAGCTTTAGGCCTGTAACAGCACCCCAGCCTACCTGTGTCTTGTTACCTCTTGGGTTTTAAACCCCCTCCCTCCGCCCATCTTCACAGCAGTGCAGAAAACCCAACAGCCTCTAATAATGATTAGCCTACTGCCTGCTCCATGGTTTGTAACATGTTCTTTACCGTATCGGTCATTTAATTATGAATGGGATAATAATCCATATTCCACAGGAGATACTGCTGCAGAAGGGAAATGACATTAAACACACATGCTCTGTACAAAAGATGGATTTGGGTCAAAATTACCCTCTGCCTCCCCTTCTTCTCTTTCTGGCCGTGCACTTAGTATCTCCTGCTCATTTTGCTACCCTTCAACCCAACTCCCTTGCCCTCAGATAAACTCTACAGTTGCTGCAATAAATGTTTAAGGATTGGAAGTGTTAGTTAATCAATACTGGCAAGCTTGAGAATCACCAACAGAAACTGCTTCCTGCTCATTACTCACTAAAACATAATCTCTAAGCCAAAAGACTTGGCTTTTTTCCAGAAACTGTCTGAATTACCTTTATCTTTTGCTGGTGATGGTAGATCTGCCAGGCAATCTGTACATGAACTGCACACCACTTCCCAGGTTTCTGCAAAGGAAAGCAGAAGAATTTAGATTAATTTCTATGTTAGTAATCTACATCAGATAGAATGTTTCATTTCCCTTACTGTCAAACAGGCAGCTAAGCAATGAGAAAAGCTGACTACTAAAATGGCACAAGAGGTGATCAACATTTTTTTTCTGTACCGCAGCAGATTATGTTTAAATTAAGAAGGAAACAAGTATGAAGAATATGGGATATCTTCCTTATCTCACAGAGACCTGAGATCCCTGCCTCCTTCTTTCCTACTTGCACTCTCCCCTTCATAAACCAAAATAAATGGCAGCAAAGAACAGTACCCTTAAGAGAAAGCAACTAACAGTTAACAGTTCTGTTTCTGAAAAGAGCCCTGTTCATTCATCGCTGCTGCACTGCAGGCTAAGTCATGCGTGGTTATTATGGCTACTTGCATTTGGGGAGGAAAAGGGCACTGACAAACACTCACCAGGGATGAGCAGTGCCACAGCTGAACGAGTTACTGGTTTTCAGCTGAGCTGTGGAACTCACTGTAGGGTGCTTTTGTGGAACATCAGAAGCACAAATAAAACACACTGACCTAAGCCACCATGAATTTGATCGCTGGTGAATGTATGTCCATGATTACAGTCCTTTATTTCTGTGACCCTCATTTCATACTGTGAACTATTAATGCACATAAATGGATGCAAAATAAATTTGGGATTCAATCTAAAAGTTATTAATCAGAAGCAGCTAAGAGCTAACTATGACATTTTGCTTTAAATAAAGGATGGGCATGAGATTTTCTGGTGGACATGTTAAATTTCAAAAACACATGCACAATATTTGAAGCCTGTGTGTATATAAATATATGTATATAAAATCCCCCACAAACCTTACTTACTCTTACTGGAGGCCTGTAAGGGTCTGACACCTATGGAAACAGCAGAAATAAAACAATCAGTCTTTCTAAAACCAGCCAATATGCAGAAAGGTGGGGAACTTCCTTCCTCTGAACAAGTAAAAGCATTTAGAAAGCAATGTTCCAGAGAAATCCCCTGTGACATGGGAAACCTAAAAGGCTTAAGGAAGGCTTAAAACTTTTCTTTCATTCCTTGCACCAAACTCAGCAGAATTTTATGATAAACAAAGCAGCTTCATGCCAGCAACTGAACAGTTCAGTGCTTTTCTGAACCTTGTAATTGTTCTGAAATGCGGTGCATAAAACTCTCCAAGCAATGCTTAGGGGAAAGACCTCGAAGGGGTTTCCTGCCCCATTTCCCTCTGACTTTGTTTAAAGAAGTCAATACATCCCTTTGTACTCACAACTGGTGGAGGCTACTGTTGTCTCACCAGAAAAAGAAACTTCTGTCCTGACTGCATGTTCAGAGTCTAGAAGGCCAATTTGCTCACCAGCTGCTCTCTCTTTTTTTTTTTTTTTAATGAGCAATCACTGTGTTTACTGTAAATCCAGATAAGCTGAAAGGAAGTTTATGTATCATTGCCTACCCCTGGAGTCTTCTGCAGCAGCGTATGGTGGACTGTGCCTGGTCTACCTGCTACATCAATAGGGTTTGAAGTCTGAAAGACAAGAATAAAGTGTGAGTAATACTGTATCATACCAGTGGTACATTTAACATCTCTATCTGATGTTAACAGCATTAATTAGTCCATGTTTGTAATGTGCTTTGAACACGCATATTGCTACATTAGTGCTAAATGTTATCTCTTACTGACAGCCAACAGCATTTAACCACCGTGTCATCTATTATTATTTAGCAGCAGTAACAGTATTACAGCAGCACCCCATAGCCCCACTGAAATCACAACCCCACTGTGCTATGCAGTATGCAAGCGGATGGGAAGAGACAGTCCCTGCCCCCCAAGCTTATTCTTTAGACAAAACAGGCAGGCAGTAGGAGAGAGAATGAGAGGTGGACTGACTCCCTCCATGTTTCAGGCAGCAACCAGTATCACAGTCAGGAACAGAACAACTCAAGCATCTTAGTCCCATGTTGGACCATGGCCCCTCTCTGACTGGGGCGAGATCACACAACGGCTGAAATGGCAACAGCCCATGTATTTGCTTCCACAACACAAAATGAGAAACCTTAGAAGGTGCTTGTGGGTCTTTTATAGCTTTGCATTGTTTATCCCATCATTTTCCAGCAAGAATTAAACACCTCATTGAATGAATCCCTGTTCCTCCTCTTCCTCCGGATCCCACCTGTTGCCCTGTCCTAGACAATCCCCAAGAACTCGTTCGTCTTCTCTCTCTGGCATTTATCCATCTCCCACTCCCACAGCGACTGCACCTGGTGCCTCTGCGCAGCTGAATGCAGAGGGGTTAAACCTCATTCCCCAAGAGATTATTTCACTCACGTTTTAGGTCAAATCACAGCAGATTTCAAACAGTCAAACTGTATGAGGAATGAGTACAATCATGGGTGTGGGAGGAAAGATAGGCTTTAATTTGTCCAGGGCTACCTAACTTCCAGGCTCATTAAAAAGAGAATTCTCATCTGTCTGTGTGCGTGTAGGTAAGTCACCAAACTCTTCAGGCAGATCTGTGCTCTCAGGGCCTGTCTGACAGCTGAGGTATATGTAAGGTGGCAAGTAAGTTACAGCTATCATACAGGCAAGAACTTTAAGATCACAACATGTTAACAGCATGGTGTCATCCTGTCCCTTTGTCCCCTGGAGAAAGATGTGAATACTTCCTCCAGCAAAGTAAACTGAATACTTCTGACCTTTTCAAGTTCTTAGCTTGTGAGAAATGGCCTTTGGGAAACTCACTGAGAAGTTTACCGTCAGCCTGGATTTATGTGCAGTGGATTTACACGCACAGCTGTAGGCAACTGACACAGGAAGGGGAAAAACAAAACCAAGACCTCTGCTTTGGAAAGCAAGAAGTGCAGGATTCATTGTGCCAAAACAAAATCATCAGGTCTGTAGTGATTATGAAGGCTTTAGTCAAACTGCTTGGGAGGGAGAGAGCATGGAAAAATGATGCAGTAATGATGACTAGAGTGGCTTTGCCCAGCAGTTCAGCTCTGTCTCCTCTAGGAAACTGGAAAATAAAGTGCCAAAGCAGCAGATCCATTTTTCAACCTATCCCTCTTTTTTTTTTCCAGATTTTAGATTGCATGTAAACACAGCACTGTCCAGAGATCAAGTGATGTCGGTGATTAACCACGGCACCGGAGTGTGACTGTGCACAGCTTAAACTCTAGCTAGCAAACGTTCCATATATCTATCATTAAAATGAATTATAATCTAGATAGAATACAGCACTAAGAACTGCTCAAAAACGTAAAGGGTTTGTGCTCACTTCTTTCTCGCTTTGTAACTGCTTCTCTTTGGTCTAATGGTATTTTACAGTGAGATGGTATCTATAAAGCTCTGTAATGAAGATGGAAGCCAGAAGGGCATGCTATCGGTGTGTCGGAAGCTCCTCATTAACAGCAGCCTTATGGCAAAACTGAACCCGATCAGCACATAAGCAAAATTTTGCCAATTCCACCTTATTTGTGCAGCTCATTTTCTTGGGAAGTCAAGTTCACACCCTGACAACTTGGGGTCTGTAGGGACCCCCTGGCATCCCTTGCAAGAATAGCAACAATTAACACTGGCGGACAAACTCCATCGAGGGATAACTGTGCCTTGTCCCTCTTGCTCCCTATGCTTAGATGCAACTGCTCCTCTTCTGTGCCTGTAGCCACTACATACATAACACTAGCTGAAAAAAAGCCATTTTAGAGACTCTACTATTTGTAAAGTATCCAGAAAATAAAATAATGTAAGGGAGCTGATGGGCACTGAGGAAATATGCCAGCTTCCTTTAAAAAAACAATTAAAAAACTGCAGTGGGAAGGTTGTAAAAAGGCCTTATTTGCAGCAGTTGCTAATTACTGACATCCATTGATGTCAGTGAGACTGCTGAGGGAAGCACACCCCACAGCCCTGCTTGGTATGGTTATGGAAACAACCTTCCAAATGCAAACAGAAACTGGTCCTTCAAGTCTTCTCACATAGCAGCAGAGCTCTATGGAAATGCAGTTCAAGATAAGAAATCTCTAAAATCACAGCATGTGAGGAAGCTAAACATGCCACCTTACAAATGGAGTAAATGCTCCATTTTCAAACAAATGCTATATAGATACAATGCATCTTTCTTCTTTGGAGAGATGTAACAGTTTCTGTATGTTCAAAAATAGTTAATAAAAAGAACAAGTCTGGGAGGAAAAATAAAGCAGTGCATGCCACAGAATTTGTCAAAAAAGGTGGTTATCATGGTAACATTTCCAAATGCCAATCAGTGCTGTTTGTAATGCTATATTACAGTTGCAGCGCACCTCTCAAACACACCATCTCAAAGAAGGTTGCAGGCATTAATCAACCCTTATAAAATCCACTGCAAGATAACTTTATAGATGAGGAAGCTGAGGAACAGAAGACTTAAGCGACTTGCCCAAGGTCAGACAGTGTCGGAGCTGGGAATAAAAATTCAGCTCCTTCAAATTGCCCTACCCATTTAGAGCAGTCTCTCCCTATCGTTCCCACACTCATACAGTCAATTTACCATTTTTTTCTGGGAAGAAACACAGTTCATCTTTTGCAATCTCAGGCCATTAAATTTATAAAATGATTTGAGACTCATAGGTCTATTATTAGCTGTAAATATTTCAATCAAAGAATGCATTTGACTGTATGCTTCTCCTCCAGTTTCAGCTGACCTCCCAAGCGAACCACTATATCCTTTTCCAAGGAACAATCTGTAGTGCCAAAAGAAAATTTCTGCTAAAGTGTTGGCTGCTTTGTGCAGAGGATGCTCACAGCTTTGTGGGGCCATTGCTTCCAATCCTGTGTTGCACTTCTGCTAGTTAAATCACGTGCTACAAAATCACCAGAGACACGACTCTGAATACAGTTTCTCTCCCAGCAAAAGAACAAAGCCTTCATAAGAAGAAATTTGTACCTTCGGTTGAAATGCTCCCTGAAGTGACCCAAAGGGACCTGAATGTGGAAGCATGGGTGGCATTCCAGGCATTGCTGGAGGATAGGTTGGAAAGAACTACAAAAGAAAAAGAGATGCTTATGTCACAGGACAACTTGAACAGTAATGGAGGTAGGTGCCAAGCCTGGCACATACAAAAATAGTACTGTGCTGAACGAGTGCCACGGTGAAAATACACTCTAAATTTGCTTTCAAATTTTTTAAGAGCAAAGCCAAAACTTGGAAAACGCGCTCATCTGATGAATTTTCTAGATAGTACTGAACAAGTGTGCCTTTAAAATTTGTGGACTATTGCAGGAAGCACAGAGCATTCACCATTTTTAGAGGAATCAGAATAATTTGGGGTTTATGTTCGCTTTTGGTTAACTGCATTTTTCTAGAGTAGCAAACAAATCGATTGTGTTTTGAAATGTGACCTGCTTTAATTTTCAGAGCAAAAAAGAACCACAAGATGCTGCATTGCACACTAACCACAGGCAACGTGCACACCACCTTGTAGTTATGTAGGCTGGGTTACATTTTGCTTAGGCCTCTCCTGAGCACATACAGCAGTTTTACAGTCCCAAAACATGTAGGTTTTGTGCTTTGGAGCAGTGGGGAGCACCAGGAAGAAACCACCAGTCTGACTTACTCCTGTGACCTGAGCAAAATCTTGTGAAAGAGCCATGCACTCGGGGCTGCTGCACTGTGAGAAGCACCAGCTGCAAAGATACTGCAGTGACCACTGGTTTAGCAATTTCTGCGCATTCCCTGCCATCCCAGGCACAGCAATATAGAGCCACAGCAGCAAAAATGCAGTAGACAAAGGCCAAAAAACCAAAAAACAAAACCAAAAGCCCAAAGAAAATTTTGTACCTTAAAAAGAAAAACAAACCATCAAGATGGAAAAAGAGCTTTAGGAATGAATTAATCAAAACACTACCAACAATTGAAAACAAGCTGAAGAAGTGCAAGCGGAACCAGTAACAAAGATACCACCTAGAAAGGTAAGCACTCACGTTGGAATGTCGAAAGTAAGGGTTGTCTAATTTGGGAGCGTACTTGTCAAACTGGAAAGAAAAGAGAAAAAAAAGGAAACAGGTGAGTTTGGTTTCGGCAGTAGCACACACATCAGGATTAACACAGACTAATTATCACAGCCCGTTCGTACAGCATTTAACAGAGCAGAACTGACTGGTTATTCCATACTTGCTCATCAGAGAGTGTATGGATCTCCCAAAGCTAGTGGAGGTGGAACAGCACTAGCCCCTGGGATATGGTGGGTGCTGCTGAGTCTCACTGCAGAACCCTGTTTGCAGGCACTTTGTTCCTTCACCATGAAGAGAGCTGTTCTGATGTCTGCAGCGCAGTGAAAAATGGGCAAGTTCAGCTCCAGGTCTGGATCTGGGATCTGCCCCTGGAGCACTGAACTAGATCACAGACTAGAAGGTAGGGAATGTTTTCCATTAGACCCTAGTGTCTACTGTGGGGCAATCAATACCAATTCACCATTTTCTGGGCTCCTGCATTTCCAAAATCATTTGGAAAAGGGCTTAATTGCTTTAGAAGCACAAATCTCTATACATTCCCCCTCCCCTGCAAAAGAGAGAGCACCCCAGAGAAAAGGTGATTGTTAACCTTTTCCACTGCAGCGTGGGGTTTTCATACCCCCATGTACACAGGCTGTGCCCCATATTTATTTTTATGACCGTTTGTCCCGTACCACCTTGGAAGCAAAACCAAAGCATATATACATTGCATTTTGGAACAGTATGTACATTCTGCTGGGGAGGAGGGAGCGGGGAAGAAGGCAGGGAAGGGAGCTGTAGGACCCCATGAAAAGCTGCTTATTTGGCAAGTCAGCTGCTGTTTCACACTCCTCTATGTGCGGGAGAGTAGATTTGTAATTTCATTAATTACAGTTATTACTGGAGCCATGTCCCCTCCAGTGTAAATACCATAAATTACCAAACACATGCAGCTGTAAATTTCAACACTCTTCTCTAGTGTTGGGATTAGCAGACCTGATCTAGCGGAATGTAAGAAGATGTGAGTGAAATATAACAAAAGAGCCTTGCAAGCTGTTTTTGCTATGAAGGCTGACATCGACGGGCACGGGTGGGTGGGGAGGGAGCTGTTGGCAGGATCCAGTATCAGGATTCTTAAATAACAGGAGGTTTCTGAGAAAAGTTTCAAGATTGTTTTACACAGGCCAAGAGAAGAAGGGAAGGTGTTTACACACCAGTACATTGAGCAAACACCTGGGGCCGGATTTTGGGTGGATGATATTACTTTTAATTGTCTCGCTGCTAAGCAGATTACAACCCAGGAATGTCATCGGTCAGTCAGCAGTGGGAAAGAAAAGTGTGAAACATTGTGTTCCTTGAGTTCTTGTTTGTCCTTCCCAAATGCTGCTTTTGCTGTTACTCATGCCTTTTGCTAGCCCTAGCAGAAGAGGGTTGTTTCTACATTTTGGACACAGTATAAAACTGAGAGAGGGAAAAAACCTGAAATCTTGTTCTTTCAATCTCACAAAGTAATTGCCAGAAACGGGGAGAGAGCGCATTTTAAAGTACTGACAAAATTCATTTTAGCAGATCTCTAAGAATTTTTTAACAGCTGCAGCAGCAAAGTCCCATTGTGTTACACACAAATTCAATGGCACGACGCTAACGGTTGTTACATGGCCAGGATGATCTCTCCCACAAGAAGAATTAGCCACACACAAATTAGTGCTTGTTGGTGGAATCATATAATAAAAGCCAAAACTGATATAGGTTAGGGAATTAAGAGGAAGAGGGACAAAACTCTGATCAGATGAGATGCTGTACTATGGTGAGAGCTCCAGGTAAGCAAGTATGGCCTGCCCTACGATGGACAGTTGTGGGGACTGTGTTTGGTACTGAATGCCACTTGTGGCGTCCCTGTTGGTGTGTTTTGGTGCATCATGGCACCTGGCTGTGGGAAAGGCGGGAATACAAATAGAGCAGGACACGTGGACAGGGAAACTAAAGGGACTCTGGACTTGTCTGTTGAATATGGTATCTGCTCGTGGGTAGCGGCATGGGGGACCTGGAGGCTTGGTGTGGACACTCTGGATGGAAAGGGGGTCTCTTCGGTAGTGCTGGGCCTGTCTCCAGGCTCCAGGTTGGAAGGGCAAGGACAGCACGCCTGGCTGAAATGAAGAGGACTGGGTTTTGTTTGACAAGACTGGGTTAGGCTTTTTGACCAGAGATGCTCTACTTATCCTCACATTTTGGGCTGGGGTACGCACCATGGGAGGTGCAGAGGGCGGCATGAGCGGCGTCTGGGGCAAGCTGGATGGAAAAGGAGTGAATGTGTGCTGGTGGGTGTGTTGGTGCTGATGCGTGTGTTGGTGCTGGTGAAACTCCGCTCTCAGCAGCGGCACCGGGCCAAGTGAGGCAGCGGCCCGGTCCGAACTCTGAACCAAAAACCGGTTGTTCAGCTCTTGCCTGAGCAGTTCGTGATCTAGAGGAGAGAGAGAGAGAAAAAAAAAAGACACAGAGGCCCATGGGCCTGTGAGTACCACAAAGACGGAGGAGAAAGAGTCAATATTCACCTGGCATTCCCTGTTTCTGCAGGTCATGCTGTGGTGGTTTTCTACGTGAGGACTCATTGGTGGAGGTAAGAGAGATGCCTGTGACAAAGTACCAATCAGAATCCCCGAATGAGGCTGGCAATACATGATTGGTTGGTTGAATGATATCAACAGGCTGGTATCTAAAGACAAGAGAGAACACCATGAGTCATCACAGCAGAAAACATCATCGGGGGCGTCAGCAAGCATCCGCCCCCGGCCCCCCGCCCGCGGCCCCGCTACCCCCGCGCAGCTCCTCCTCCTCCCCGGCACCTGGCGGCCATGGCACCGAGGTGTCTCCGGGAGCGGTCCTCAGAGGTCTGGTCTTGCGGCACGGTGGCCGGACCTTCCCACACCAGCAAGTTACTGGGGAGCACCCTCGAGGACATCAGCTCGCTTTAAAATGAGTAATACTGACCTTGTCTCCTTTGGAGGTTTGAAATTCAGACGCATACACGTACACTGAAAATAGATGGTGGGCCCAACGCATATAGGTACTTAAAAGGTAAAATTTTGACAAGATCTACAAAGCACTGAGGTAACTGTGGATTTGGGTGGCTGCAAACTATCTGCCAGACAGCCATTTCTCAACAGATCCCTGTGCCATTCTCTCCCTTCTCAGCCCCAGGACATGCACACAGTGACCAGGAACGTTCATCCTACAAATCAAGGCCTTCTTTGCAGAAAGTTTTTTGAGATCTTAAATACTAAGCAGTCCTTTCCTCAATTTCTAACAGGCTTTTCTTTTTTGTCCCTGTTTCCAGGCTTTTCTCCTATAAGAAAATATGGGGGGAGAAATCAGTGTGAAGAGGAGAAAGAGTGAACTGGCTGAAGATCTCATGAAAGTTGCAAAAAACTGCAGAAACAAAATTTTCCACTATGTGACATGTGGCCTCTTCTCAGCATCTTTGTTTGGAAGAACAATTGGCACTGAACTTGAACATGGTTTAAGGTGGTGGAAGATACCAGCACTTTAGAAATGACGTGACTGATGACGGTGAGGACAAATGTCCACTTCTGTAAAATGTCTGCTAGTATCAATTAAATCTGTGATTTTGCCTAAGAACTTCAAAAAGGAATCAGTACTCAACATGTTACTTATTTTCTAAGCTGAAAGCAACCTGTGTCACCAGCTGTAGGTGACACATACCCACCCAACTGACCTACCTGCTTCTGAATTTACATGAATCCACTTCTTTTAGTGTAACACTTCTTTTAAATGACAGCACTGAACATAAAGGGGCTAAAGAATATGTGCTTAAAGTTTTATTTCATGATCTGCAGACATTTCTTTTACTTAAATTTTCTAGAGTAACATTAGAAATGTCTAAATCACTTTCTGAAGAGGCACTCTCATGTAGAGTATCAAGTCTCCATTACCACTTAGCAGCCTACCTCGTACTGAAAGTCACTTTTGAAAGCAAATTTTTGGGTGCCTAAGTCATTTGCTTTTCAGTAATAAATGTACTGCTAAGCACAGATACTGTGTACATCTACAATCTTTGTAATAACTAATACAAAAGCAGAAAGTACATATACTTGTGATACTGAAGCCTAAGGCACTGGAGCAAAAGAACCTATAATGGCTTCTCCATGAAGCAAGCAAGGAAAAAAACCAGAGACTAGGCTGAAAGCACTTAGGTCCAAAACCTAACCTCTGTGGAGAAAATGAGTATGATTTCATATGTGTCTCTGTGTGTGTTTACGCATTTAAATCTGGCATGACTTAAAGAAACTGAATCCTTCTGTTAGCATCAAGATAATCCACTTTTCTGGAGGGAGAGATAAAAGCAAGTTGGCAGTTGTAAGTGCTCTGATATCCAATTTCTTTTAAGAGACTTGAAGTCAGACTGATAGATTTGCAGCTGGCTCCAGCCCATAGCCCTGTACCACAACACTGGCCTTTTTCAGGAAAAGAAAAGGCTTGGAGATGTTTGGAGGAGCAGCGTGGCACTCAGAGGAGTGGCTGCTTCACAGTAAGGATGGGATTGATGAGTAATAACCCAGCTCTGTGAGGGGCTCTGAGCAACATCAGGATCACAACTAAATTCTGCCTTCCAGAGTGACACCTTGTCCCATGAGGTGGGCATGGCAGAAAAAGAACAATCCTGCTAATGCAGCTTAGGTACCCTCATGCTCAGAAGAGAAGACACAAAGATCACTGTTTCCTCTGTGTATCCTACATCAGGACGAGCCTTGGTGCCCTTGAGTAGAGCAGCCCACACAAGGGTTGTTCCTAAAGTTACTTGTATAAGCTTTAGGTTTCAAAGGGAAGAAATGCCACCAGAAGTGCATTGTGGTTATTCAGAGACCTGAATTTGTACCATCAGTGAATGCAGGAGCTCTGAGCTCTGCTTCTCTTGGTAACAGCAAAAAGTGGACCAAAGTAAATTTAAAGGAAGAGCACATTGTCCTCCAAAGCAGGGGGAGACGTAGATGACAAAAAGGAGACTTCAAAGGGCCGTACCCTCTCTAATGGCTTTTCTAAGCTGGTGCTTTTACTGGGAGTGCATAGGCACTTGAACGGCACAGGAAGGACTATGCTGCTAGTGGCAGTTGGATCCAAGCTCTTCAGGGCTGCTCAGCAATATTGTTTGCTTTTAAGAAACTTTTATGTGAAAGACAACAGAAGCTCCTGGGTCTGCAGCACTCTGTATTGATTTTATGATGTGCCAATTTGCACGCATTTCACATAACGCAGACAAGAGGCATTTCACTGTCTGCAGGGTTAGACACCCAGACCTTTCCCTCTACTAACTTAGGCTTCTCCTGCTTAAATTGCAGGAGAAATCCTTTTAGGAGGAGCAAGACTGTTACCGTTTCCTGGCAAGCTGCTGAATGTGAATAGGTCACTTGATCTTGCACCTCCTGAAGTTAATGGTGAAAACATACTTGCTTTCAGTGACTGCAATATCGTGCTTTTAGTGAGCACATTGCTATTTCCTTTTGCAGTACTTTCAAAGTCCCCATCACAGTAGTCCTTTGCCTTAAACAGGGGAAGCAATGAATAGGTCTCCCACAGTGCTGCCAACATCTTCCCAGCCATGTGGTTGAAATTCTAGATGGTGCCAGGGCCTGTGAAAGCTGGCAGCTCTGGCCTATGTGGTCTTGCTCCTGGCTAGGGACGCACGGCACTTTTGTCTATCGTCGTTCTGAGAGCTCTCTTTGGACCCATTCACATTTTTCTTTCATGTAAAGAAGCAGTTATAAATAAAGGGTCATTATTTAACTCCTTGAAGAAAAAAGGGGATGCAAGGCCATCAGATTTTTCTGCAGCAAATCTGCCCTCTCCTTGTTCCTTTAACTGGCTTCACGGGAAACAGAGGGTGCGTTTTTTGCAAAATGCTTGTCCCGTTTAATCCCTGCTGAGTTAGTTGTGGAGTCAAATGCCAGATCAAAAGGAGGCCCCAGCAAGTGAAAGTCGCAGGGAAGTCTCCAGCTGCCAGGGTCTCTTCCAGGGACAGCTGTAGGCTAATGGATAAGCCATAAACAGGGCATTTAGGGCAGAAGTGACAATAGAATGGGGGCCAGGGTGAACAAAGGGAACTTTTTAAAAGCAGGCGAAGATATCGAGGGCTGAACAGCAGAGCTTGTCAGCTGAGCTGTCTGCCTCAGACAGAAAGACCAAGGAGCCACGGGTACAAGCAGAGCTTGTGCTGCCACAGGCAGAGGATCCTGCTCTGCCGGCAGGATGTGCTGCTTGTCGAAGGATCAGAGCCTGGGGGAGGTGTTCAGTTAGAACAACTTTCTGGGATGATTACAAACAGTTTTTTCAAGTCAGTTCTAACAGCAGCATCTTTCATTAGAGTGGGGAGAAATAAGGGGAGAATGGCAAACTGTACATCAGTCTTTTGGTAATCTAAAAATGTCTGATGACTGGAATGTCACAGTGGGCAACTCATGCCCTGAAAAGAAGATTTAAGGAAAAAAAAAAAGTTTCAGAGGCTTCTTCTAGAAACTTATAGGGCTGTCTCTACAGTCTCTCATCTGGTAAAGCATGTCCAGGTCTCCTACCTCTTTCATGAGCACTCTCACAGCTCGAGCACACACTGCCCATGGAGGGGTCTGCATCACTTTATTTGACCTGCCCACCAGCCAGCCCATCTCTCAACACCCTCCAGCGCATGCACGGCAGATCAGCCCTGAAAGAAGAAGGGAACCTACCCGCAGGGTGACCTGGTATCACGAGGCTGTTGGTAGGTAACGCTGGTGGAGGTGGCAGCGTGGGTGGGGTGGCAAACATGGCCGGATGGTGCTGGTGTTGGGTCTGCGATCTGAGAGAGAAGTGCGAGGTAGCAAGATTAGAGATGGAGAGGGGCAGAGCTGGGCCGGAGGAATGGTGTGGAGGAATCTGGGGAGAGAGGGGAAGGTGTTTCGGGAGGCTGATGCTTGTTGCACTGCTAGCACTGCTGCTCCGGCTGCAGAGAGAAAAAGAAGGGGGAAGAGGGGGGAGAGAGACAGAGAGAGAGAAAGAGAGTGTGTTACAATACAAGACTGAAACAATGCAAGAAACACGCTACCAGAAACAACAAAACTGTCTGACACTGATCTCCTCAAGATTATGTTTTTCTTAGTAGCAGTGGAGACAGGAACAAACCTTAAAGAACTTCTCCAACAGGGCAGGATGGGGCTTGGGGTCTCTGGAGGGACATTTCCTCTGGTGCTTGAGTAAGTTACAATCCTCAGAGGTATTTATGAGATACTGATGAAGGCCACAAAGGCAGCTGGATTCTACACTTTAGCCTCTGATGACCTTTTGCAGTGGCCACGTGAGTCCTTGTGATCATATGATGCAATTACTCTAATTCCTTTTCTGTTGCTCTGGGTGCAGAGGGTTGGACAGTGTGAGTGACTCTGGGACCAAGTTGTACCTGCTGTGTATGCTGTGCAGTTACATTCATATAAGCATGCAAACACACACCATGGTAAATTTTTCTCATAATAATTCTGCATTTTACATCTTCTTCTATCATTACTACTCCACTGCAAATGATCTGCCTTTTGTGGGGTGAAAGACACTATCACAGCAATTATTATTTAGTGTAATTCCCACTATACCAATTATTTGTTACAAGCTAACCTCTTGAATAGTTTGAAATATTATGAATCATTTATACTATGATGGCATTTCCAGGGTGAACTCACAACACAGCTTAAGTATGCAGGAGACTATGAAATACACCTTAATGGCAGCTCTCTATATTCTTATTTTGACCCTTGTGCAGCCAAATACTATGTTTTAAATCAGTTTTCTCATCTTGTTTAAAGTAGTCTAGTTCTTGTTTGGGAAGCAAGGCAAGTTTTCTGTACCAGCAAAAAGACTATACAGGTTCTAGCTGACTGGCTAGGCACTTTTCTCTAGAAACATTTTATCCATACCACTTTCACCCATCCTACTTCGTGGATAGAGGCAATTTAAACAGTGAAGCTAAGCCTGCTAGATCTGAACGACTCAGATTGAAGCCTATTTCTCAGCCTACGTGGGAGCCCTGTTCTAAGGGACAAAGCATTTTTCAACACAGTTATCCCTCTTCTGATGCTGGTGAACCGAAAAACCCGTGATAACCATGAACAACCTATTTCAATGGAACTTCTTCTGAAAATGAAACAAGGTAGATGCTCAAACTCAAACCCTTTTAGATTTTTAAGGCAGAACTAGCCAGTTCAGACAATGCAGTCCAAAACTCCACTAGAACCTGGACCTAAAGGAACTTTACCTGACAGTTAAATGTGCCTTTCTCCCAGAAAGACTATTTATCATCACATTTCAAATGCAGTTACCCATCACTGGTGGAAAATCCAGCTTGTGGAGTCAGCAAAGAAGGTCCTGTATCTAAAACATGGAGCATCTCACATGGACAGTTAAGAGTGCTCGTCTTCCCTCCCTATAATTTCTACCCCATTTGAAACAAGCTTTAGCCCAGCAGTAGCACGAAGATGACGTAAGTATCCCTTTCCCCTACCTGATATTATTGAGTCCGTTGTGGGCCACTTGGTGATGCACTTGGTAATTGAGAGGTGGAGGGATGTGACTCGGAGGCTGAGTCCGAAGCTCAGGTATTAGCTGAGGCTGCGACTGCGGCCGAGGTTGAGGTTGTGACTGTGGCCGAGGCTGCGGCTGAGGCGTGAGCCTTGGTGGTGCTGGTGCTGAAATCACTGGCTCCTTCTTTAACAGTGGACTTGCTCTGGCGCTTGACGTGGGCGCTGAGGAAGTAGAAGTCACAACGGCAGCTACTGGCTGGGGGCTGGGGATAGGCAGGGCGAAGGGCACGTCGGTGCTCAGTTCCCGGCTCCGCTCTAGCCCAGACACCTTTGGGACATTGGCTGCTTTCGCTTCTGGCTTGTCATTCAAGGTGGGACCTTATGGAACGAGAAAAAGAACAAAGTGCTTGCTGAAAGGTCTGTGTTTGTTCCTCTACTTGGTAGAACATATGCCTGAAAAAAATCAAGTCATGTTTCAGCTTGTGGGAGCATCGTGGGAGCACTGCTGCTACAAGCTGGATGTGTGTTTGTCCTTTTGCTGTCCTTCACTGGCCAGTCTACAGTACTTGTTAGCATGTGTCTAAGAGACTTAGCTGTCATAAAGTGAATGCATACTGCAAAGAACATACAGCTTTGTGACTTCTACAGCCCCCCAAGGTTACGTACAGTAGGAGTGTGTGTCTCAAGTTACTGCTACAGTATTTCCTGCTCATTGTAGGTTTTAAGGCTGCTCATGAACACAAGCCCGATTATTAAGACATTTCATTTTCTTAACACTTTTTCCAGGTAACCTACATTGTGTTTAGGCTCAACTCCAGCTACAATGCACCGTGACCCAAGCACTCATCATTAATTACCATTAAACCTGACCTGGCTTCTAGGGAGGAGGCTACCTGGGACTTTCATGTAGCAAAGGATGGGATAGTTCTGTGGTGAAGCTGTGACACTGCTGCTCCCTGGCCACACACTTGGGTGGAAGAACGGAACAGAGAATGCTAGAAAAACCCAGTCAGAAGTGCAGTGAGCGCCCAAATGTAGTCCTGCTCACCCTAAGTATTGCACATACCTGTATGTCAAAACTAGGTGGAATGCTGTGACCTTGGAAAATGCACCTATGGTGAGAATTTCATGTGGAATTACTCCTCCTAGGATGCCAAGTATTTTGGTTTTTTTCCAAATTAAGCTAAACAAAGCAGCCCAAAGGGTTAAAAGGCTGAAGGGGAAAAAGGGAAAAGGGAGGAAAGGAGAGATATTTCAGATTAAGCTGTATCCAAAAGGTCAAAGACAACTGAAAGAACTGACATGAACACAATTCAACTCCCTTTTCAAGATAATCCATGTATCCTTGAGTGCACATACACCCACAACTACAAGAAAATCTTTTAATGGGCTATGAGAAGTAGTGTAGTTCATGTGTTTCGTATGCACACACCCCACTGTGCACACTGACTTTTAGGATACACGTGTTGGGGACTGTTTGCGTTTGGCTGGCTTGCAGACATGCAGGAGATGCTACCTACACTCATTAACATGCTCCCAACACCCTCACAAATTCCACCTTTGAAATTTTGCCGTCTCATCAAAGCACTGAGCCAGTTCCTGATGTAGGAGGTGTGGAAATAACACAACACACACCATGAACTAATTCTGGCCATGCAGACCCTCTAGCCAGGCATTTGCGAACACAGCTTCTGAGGGGCCAGGGTCCTCACTGCTGCTGCTTTGGTGACTTAAGCACCAGCACCATGCTGGCATGAGATAACAGGAGGACAGTGATGAATCAGAGCCTGTAGCACACCAGCTCACTTTCTGTACAGAAAATGCCCATGTGTTGATGGTATCTTCTCTCTTGAGATAAAAGGCAGTCTCTGGCTCTGCCTGCACTCGCGCTAGTGTACCATTTCCTTCATCAATCAATCAATCAATCAATCAATCACTGCATATAAATTCAGAATATGAAAAGAGAATAAATAGAAACATATGAACTATATTTATCAGTTGAAGGTGTCTGAGGACTTGTGGCCTCAAACCCACAAATAACAGGAATAGAAGCCTTTCCAAATACCAGTGCTTTGGCTGGCAGCAACTACAGTCAACCCTGTACTTTCCAGCACCTTGTACATCATAACAGGTTTGTCACAATGTCTGGAGGTCCTAAATTATTCCCTACAACCAATATAAGGTTAACTCTCATGTCAGTGAAGTTCTTTTTCAATAATAAGTTCATGCATCACCAGTACCCTGTTTTTCAGATGTAACTAGACTTGGTTCCAATGTTATTTGGAGTTACAAAGAATATAGTTTTAAAATCAAATTCTGAATGCACTTGTGAACCATTAGTTTTTATAATGCCAGTTATGTTTGTAAATGTTCTTCAGGTTTTATTACTAACAGTTGAAAAATAGTCATTGACTAGTCAAGCCAGGGGTTCCCACACTGCATTTTGGAAGAAGTATATTCACGGCTGTAGATCCTACTGTTTTTCAGGAGCTACCCATTAAAAGCAATTGGGTTTCATTCCTGACCATAGGTTTTCTAACACCTATTGGCTCTTTCCATCCAACAGGCCTCCTCCTACAGAGTTAAACTTCATATTGTGTAATTATAGGCAATGTAGACTAATGCTGTATATTCAAAACACACTGGCACAGAAAAGTTAGTTGAGTAAAAAGTCAATTAGATACAAAACAAATCAATAAAGTCCCGCATTAAAAGCAGCTGTTTGACCAGTTTTATGTAGCACTATTGATTCCCTGTGGTTTCAGCATTAGTCCTCATTTGCAATTTTCTCAAAGCAAAAGCTTGCACTCTCTTGCTGACTGAATGGACCAGTCAGCCTGGTTGTATTAGTTGGTACTAGGGGTACATGATTGATTTCTGCTGCCAACTTGCATCTCTCAGGTTGCAGTACTGAAGCGTTTTTGTGTTTCATTCTTGACAACAATGGAAATACTCAGATGCTTCCCTCCCCCGAAAGGCATGAGCGTGTGAGTATCTTTTCTCCTTCTGTAGCCACATTGAGCAAAAGCAGGAGCACTGGGAAAGATATGGTGTAAATTCATCAGAAAGCATGGAGAAGCATATGAGACACAGCAAAATCCCCAAGCCTTCTTAGCCACCCCATGGGAAAGACGGTGGGTGAATCCTAGTGTTTTTGTGACTTTGCTGTTTCTCCTTCTGATGGCTGTAGTACAAGAGAGAGAAGCTGCTTCGTGAGGCTGACTTAAGGGTGAACTGCCGAGGGCGAAGGGAACCACATGTGAACAAAGGTGGGACAAACCATTCAGAGAAATGACAGAAGAGTGATGCCAGGCACTGGGACCTCCCTGTTGTTTGAAACTCAAACCTTCTGAAAAGCAAACTTTTCTCATGTGTAGGTGTTTCACTCAAGTTTCTGGTAAAACAGATTTGGACAAGGCAAGCAGATGCCCAAATGAAAATACAGCTCATCCATGTATCTCACTATTCTATTAAAAACAAAAGGTGCTTCTAAGCAAGGACTTAAGACCCTTCACTTCAGCTAACTCCATGGAGTGCCACCCCACCTTACTCACACTCTGACCCTGAATAATATACACATGGGCAGGTTTCTTTCTTTCCTTTCACACTCTTCTAACACTTACTTGCCTATTCAGTGCTTGTCTCCAATACCAGTCACTAGCTAACCACACTCCAGAGGTCTCTGGAAACCAGTTTTGAGGCCATTTTCCCTGTGAAACCCAAGAAACAATCAATTTTGAAGGCTGTAAAAACCTGGTTTCTTAGGTACTTAACAAGATCCTTATCATGATCTCTATCACAAACTCTCAAATTCAAGTCTTTCCATTCACATGAAAGTCTCTGAGCTACCTTCCCTGAAATCCCTCAGACAGTTTATTTTAATGATTTTAGTGAGAGATGTTGCCCATTCTGATCAGGATCTCAAACTCTGCAGTTCCTCTCTAGGATGCTCAAATATCCCTCCTGAGGGAACTGCACTCTTGCATGCCCAAGTTTCTTCCAATTAACCAGGCTGACTGTTGGTCATATATGGAAATATCCCAAGGAAAGAAACCAAATATTCCCTTTTGTGCAAGCTGGATCAGATTTCATCATGATCCTTTCAGAAATTCCTGTACTTCAGCTCCTAATCTAGCCCTTCTAAGCAGACGGACCCATAGAGCTGAACACAACTGCCCTGACAAAAGCACAGACCCACCAGACCACACCACAGTGTTCTAGAGGCAAAAAATGTGTTTATTTTTACCAAGTCCTAGAGTAATTTTCATGCTTAATGATAACAGGCTGAGCCAATTTGCCTAAGACTTGACAGTCAGCTCCAATAATTCAACCTTAATTAAACCTGAACGCATGTCAGTTCAGCTCGTCCCTTCACAGGAAATCTGACATTTGCAATGATTCATGTTTCAGCCATGCTATGGGAAGGCTGGATCACATCTGCCATTCTCCACCATGCAGAGCGCTACCCCTTTTCAGCATGCCAACTTTGTTTATTTTCTAACCAAACACTTTGGACTTCTTCCATTGAGAGGTTTTCTTAAATGAACAGACAGTGAGACATGTCTTGATCTCACAGGATGAATGATGACTGAGTGGGAGAGACAGGGAAGAAAAGGCTGAAAGTGCTTTAACAAGAAAAATAACAACAACCTGGGATTAGTAATTCTTGCCGCCTTGATCAACTAATTTGTCATGTGGACTGTTGCAAAATTATAACCTCCTTGTGTCCTGCGCTACATGCTGTTCCAGTTTAACCTGGTAAAGATGAAAACTTTTAACAAGTTTTAAAAGCACAGAGAGCTTTAGCTACTACTGCTGTAAATCTGTAGAAACAAGAGTCGAAGTTTAAGGGAAACTCCAAAGTCAATACAGTTGAATTTGCCGCAAAAAAAAAGAAGTGTATTTCAGAAGGAGTTACCTGAACCTGAAAGACCATCACCATGGATCCAGTATGAAACATCAGTGAATTCAAAATCTGTGGTTGGAATTACCACGCCCTGCCCATCCCCATGGCTGCATAGGGTGACATGTTTGCCAGTGTGTAACTACACAGCATTGCAGGCGAACTACAATACAGAAAGTCCCAGACACAAACTAAACCTTTCTGTTACAGGAATTTGCTTTCAAGCTGATTAAGAGTAGCTCAAGTGCAAGGGATTAAACATGTAAAGGCTGCTTTGAGAACTCCAATAAGCAGTTACTGTGTTATACAAACAGTACTTAGGGCAACAGTAGTTCCAGCCCTGCCTCCTGCTCTTTGCAAGCTGCTGGTTGCTGCTGAAAGGCGACTGTCAACACACGTACAATGTGATTGGAAATAATCTAATCTTGCCTGCATGCCTTTCCTTTGTCTCTTGAAAAAAAGAAAAGCGGAGTCATTGAGAAGTCTTTCTGCATTCTCCTTCATTGTATTCAAACAGCATGGGTGATGGGGTGATGTGAGAAAGAAATTCCTCTCCTACATCCATCAATGACATCTTTACCGATGGCAATTTCCCAAGAAACACAACAACCACCATCTGCAGCCTATCCATCCACCCTGTACACAGCCCTGAAAACAGACAGAGGCCAGGCTGGCTATGATGAACCCTGCTCCATATTATAATTCCAGCAAGAAATGCTGCAAAAGCATCACCACAGGAATTACAAGGACATAAGTGGCAAGAAGCTGAGTATTTCAGAGTTGGTTGTCGAGTCCCACAGATGAGTTCTGAACCATCATCATGGGGAACGAGTAGAGAAGAGCATGATTTTACAGCAGTACGTCAAAACAAAGAAATAACTAAAGGAATGTAATCAATGAACTTAAGTAATTTTTTTTTTTAACTGAGCTTTTAGAGTGCTGCACAATGTATTGTGCATACACAACACATATAAGCACAAGAGAGAATGAAGCATTTTGCATTGGCAATGATTAGCACTGACACCAGCGGAGTACTTACAGGTGAAAACCAGTATTTAAGTGCTAATTCTTTATCCCTAGCTGGCTTTTGCTTTTATACAGATGGCTTTTTCATCGCATTTTAGGAGAGTAGCACTATTTAAGACATTAGAGAATTAGCTTGATCTGCAAAGGTACGGCAAGCACAGCTACAACACAGAAGCTACCCAACATGGGGCACTGAGTTCCCCACCTATTTTAATGCAAATCAGCTTAAGATAAGAAATAAAGACTGGGCACATATAACTACTGTCTGGAAGGTTCCATGGTGTGCAACATGAGCCATTTTTAACATTCTCATGAAGCAAATGCCAAATTCCTGTTGTGACAGCAGCGAAGTGCACACATTAGATTGTGTCAGTACAACGTTCTCCTGTGACAGGGGCTCCTCAAAACATCACCAGCCTCTGGAGGATTTCCCACCAGTACCGGTGGTGCTTTCTCACAGAGGAAAGGCAGCCGAGTGCCAGCACAAACCCTGGCGCCTGGCTCTGAAGCGGGGCTGCCGAGCGCAGCCGCCCGCGTGCCGGGGAGCGGGTCTTTGTTCACGGGGCGTCTCCCCCAGCCCGTCCCTGTGACCCAGCGCCGCCGACGCCGCTTTCCGTGGGAAGCTCCTTCTGCAACTGGGTTGGGATTCAGCCCCTATCGCTCAGTTCATTTGTACAGAGCTGTCTGTCAAGTCAAATCGTCTTGCTGCAATCTGAAACACCCTCCGAACAGCTGCCACTATCAATTACTCTCCCAGACAGCCCTGACTATCAGGAAGAGAACTGGAGCGAGCACTTGCCAGTTTTAATAAACTGTGTTGCCCAAGTCATTTAACCTGCTAGATTGCTGTATGCTGGGGCCGTAACAAGCCTTCAGCTTTTCAACCCAGAAGAAAGCAACAGTGGCAAAAAGCTGTCAGCTTGGCCCTCAGAATTAACTTCCAAGGGTATCTCCCTCTTCTCCCTCCTTTCTGAGGCATGTAGGTTTAAAAGTAAAATATCTTCAAGTCATTTTCATAACGTCATGACAAGGAAAGCATCTCACATTTCTAACACAAAGCCAGCAGCTTCCAAGAGTGATGTGTTGACGTGCTCCACAATTTTCATGTTAGAAGGAACCTGAATGGAGAAAGATCCTCTCTCCTCTTACACCTGCGTGGACATGTCCCGTGGGCACTCCCCAGCACTGCCTCTGTCCATGTACATTGGTCACCACAACCCCAGTGATGCTGATGCAGCTGATGGCTTCAAGATGCCCTGACCACCTCCAGGGCTCTGTACCCACCACTCCAGCTTGTCCCTTCCACTCTCAGTACAGTTACAGTTTCCCACCCATTTGAAAACTCAAGCACACCAAATTTACATTTACTCCAGAGAGATTTCCTACAGAAACATTTCTTTAAAATTAAAACACTTCCATCCAGATCAGTGTTTTTGCTTTGTGGCTCACGCATATACCAAGATGTCTGTGAATGTTAATCAAAAAGAAAAGGTCCATTGTCACTAGGATTTATTTGCCATATAGGAATCTTCACTTCCACTAGAAAGCTTATCAAAAAGAAGACTCAAAACCACTATGCTAAATGTTTTCCTTAGCCAGCTACATAGATAAGAGCCTTTGTTGGGAAAGCTTGCAGCGCAGAAAGATTTCACCCCCTCCCCTAGAAACTGAGAGCGACAGCACTGAGACCTATGGACTTGATGCTGATTTGCTGCTTTATGCTTCTTTAATGGGATGTTTTATTCCTAGAGATTTGGGAGCTTTCCATGCTCTATCCAGGCATGTTAGCTGTAAGCATGCATGATGACACTCCAAAGCTGCAGGAGCTGAATGAAAATGGGTGCCAAACACAAGGATTGGGGCCAGAGCATAAAGAAGGAGGATCGCCATTCAAATCCCCCCAAAGTAAGTCACACTGCGTTTTCCTAGCAATGCTGCTTCTGGCAGCATTTCAATGCAAAGCTGAAACTGGATTTGCAGCTAAAGCACCTACTGTGGATGCTGGCGTTGTAATGAGATTGGAAGTTTCATACAGGCTTTTAATCTAGGGCTATAATGGTGGATCAAACACTCTCTTCAGCGCTCCTCGTAAGCAGATGCTGGAGGCCTAAAAACCAGTGACGTAGGAGTCACTCTGTTGCCCTGGCCACAAAACGTTACTAAAGCTTCTTGTAGATACTTACTAAAAGTGTGTTTGTCTTGTTTTATTCTCTCTCTTTTAATTTTTTTTTTAATGTATGATGGCATATGATATACCTACTCCGAGCGACGGACAAGCAACAAGGTAAATAAGCTGGTAGAAAGAGACCCCCCCCAACAAGAAAGCAGGCAAGCACAAATACTCAACTCCAGATGTAAGCTCTTAAACAGACGAAACTATTATATACCAAAGAACCTTATGATGAACAAGGGCAAATAATAAACCATCAACTACTACATTACAGGAGAAAAAGTACTACTTTTGCTGTTTGAAATCCGTATTGATTCCCATCCAGCCTGCGAGTGAGTTATTAATCACTCCAATTAAATCATGAACACAGGTCTTTACGCTGAAATTGAACACCCACCGATAGATCGATAACTCAAACCTCCAAGAGCAATTACTACTCAGCATAATAGAGCAGCTTGTTACAGAGAGCTCCACACAGACCACAACTCTCTCTGCTGTATCTTTCACAGGCAGTGAAAACAAACTGGGGAAAAAAAAAGATTTTATAACTATTATTTTCAAAATAAACAGACATCTGCTTAGAGTTACCTAATCTCCCTCACATCACAGAGGCAGATCTGCCAAGGTCACATTGGAGACATGATTACATTTTTTCACAATTTGTTATTCTAGCAAAGCCCTGATAAGATTGAACTATTGAAGTTCACACTCTGGTTTAATTTCAAGAGGTTAAATGCCAAATCCTTTTCTTATTGCTACAAGGAAGGGATCTGCCAGGCTGCATAATACCCTGTGTGGGCTAAGACAACAATTTTGTTTCATCTGCACAGTCTTATGAAGATTTTGATTTTGTATTTTTTTTTTTTTTTCCTAAATGACATCAGAGAACTTCAACCTCCCATATAATCATTTAAAGTAAAATCAGAAAGTGAGACTGTTCTGGAGCAGTGCAAATGACCTTTCAGACCTTCCAGCCTGGAGAAGTTAAGTCAACGGCTGGCCGAGAAAGCACATTTGCTAACCAAACCCAGAAAAGGGCAAGCGAGAACATTCTCAAACACCAGATCATCTCTGCTGGGAACAGGAGATGATTACCCTAACCAGCCAAGCGTACGCAGGGTCACAGAAATTCCCATCTCTGCCTTGGAAGACAAGTGATGCTTGTCCCAATGCAAGGAAAAGAGGAACCGCCTGTGCTCAGGCTCTCCGGCCGTGTCCTTTCCAGGTGAGGACCCTATTTCTGCACATGTCCTTGCTTCTGATCGGCTGGCCCCTTCAAGCAGGCCCCTGAGCACCATCCATCATCCCTCATTAGGAAGCTATTGGCAGCCAATTAAGTGGTGATGGACCCACACCACAAAGCTAATCGAGATATGTTCATACTGTCCCCTTCAGCCTGTAGGCCCCGGCTCCTGTCTACGATGGGTGCCACATTACTGCTCCTTCCCCTTGCCAGCTCACGGGTGGACATGTCCAAACAGCCTGGGCCAAGGCTCAGCACACGCATGGAAAAATGAGACCACATCAGGCAGTGAAAGAAAACAAGCAGGTAGAGAGCAGCACTACTGCTGGGATCTCACCACGGCTCTCCGCTGCCAGACTCACAAGTAGGTTTTACAAAAGGGAAGGAAAGAGATTATCTATTCCCCACTGCAGCAGAGGCAGAAAGAGCCCAAACAGTTTTCTTCCTCCCTAAAGGTCAGAGATCATAAGTGAAGTTAGAAAGACCAAATCGTGTTGTGATCTCCTGTCTGGAATGTGGTATGTGCTACTCATGTGAACTACATCACCTCAAAATCCAACATCCTACACACATCTCCTGAAAGACAGCTCATCTCTGTTCTCTAGATGGCCACGTGCATTGAATCTGTGCTCCTGGTTGGTTTTCCAAACATTTTTACTAGAAACACAGAGGCACACAACAGACCCTTTAACACAGACATCAAAATTCAGCCCCCAGATAGCTGCATATGGATTTAAACTGGCTTTTCAGGGCAGAGAAGAACCCTATACAAACCTAAAATTTAAAGGGAAAGAACTCTTGTTTTTTACCCCTTTCTGAGACTATCGATAAGGATGCAAAGAATCAAGTCTTCCCACCTAAATCAAGGAGAGAGAATTACTTAGAGCAGAGAATTGCTTGGACACTGTGTAGGATCCCTTTTTCGCAGAACTCAAAGGTCCAGCTGCACACTGTTAAGGCTCCTAACTGACACCGTTCCCAACCACCGAGCAAGGGGATCCAGATTTGCTAGAAACCAGCTGTGATGGACCTATCCTCCTCGGTTTCAAGCAAAGCAGGAAAGGCTGTCAGACTTTGGATAACATCAGCAAGTGTTCCAGCTGAAGGGTACTGCAGGTTCTACAAGAGGCAGATTCTGTTTCACAGAAATATGGTGGCATCAAGCTGGCTGTGCATCTCAGGAAGCCAGTGAATATGTTCTACAGGACCAGGCAACAGGGATGTGCAGGAAACGTGGGTGCAGAGTGAACTTGTGGCTCTGGCGTAGTGGACTGAAGATGCCATGGAAGGAAGCTTGCCTGTAGAGCTGTGCTAAAGTTAAGGAGCCACAAAACTTGCTCATTCCCCCCATACTTTGTGCCTACCAGACTCACCGTTTCAACACCTCATACTTTGTTTAGGAGGGTCTGTGCTAAACTCTGCCATTTACATTTTCAGGGATAACAAAGACAGCAGTAATAGTTTCTAATGGATTTAAGCCTCCCATGGTCTTTGCTAGGTGTCAGAAGACTGCAGAAAAAGGCCTGTTGTGCTTCTGTGCAATCAGTATTTGAAATGCCAGAGCTGCTTTTCTGGCCTAGGCAAGTCAGAACTGAATGATATAAAAGGGTGGCACACAGAACTGTTCAGACACCTCCTCAGTAACTTGACTAACTTCCATACCTGATGTTATGGCTAGAGCTGTGAGAATGGAAAGTTCTGCTGCAAGGTGACTCAGTCTCTGCTAAAAAGGAACTGAGAGGAGTGACTGACCATGCACAAATTAGTGAAATCCTGTCTTATTTATTTGTTAATTCCAGCCCCCACAGCTCAGTAACTGCTGTCACATTAGTGCTAATATGCTCGTAACTTGGGAAAGCAACGCTTGAGATCCAGTGCTTGTCAAGTGGGGCCAGCACTTTCCAAGCAGCAGCTCCCCATACCCCGGAGCCTCCCACTGCCCTCCCTCTACATCGCAGGCAGAAGGAAGCACCTTCCAGGCAGATCCCTCCCTTAATTTAGTATCAGCACATTCCCAGTTTAAAACGCCCTGTTTAGCTGTTACCAAATTGCCTCTACTCTGCTGGCAGTTACACAGTAGCAACTCTTTCCATTAACTGTTGAGAACCTCGGGTCAAGATGCAGAAAAACTGGAAGAATTTTTCTGCAAGTTCAGAAGCAATAAAGTCTCCCACCTCACTCCTATTTGCATGGTCAAAATCCAGCTCTAGAGGTGCTGGAATAGCATCTTCAGAAAAACTGAGATATTGAAATTAGCAGACTGAATACATTCAGCAACATTTCAAGTTGCATCATGGATAATTAAAATATTTAAGGGACAAGCTGCAAGTTGTTAATCAGGGAACATTTACGTGAATGGTGTGTGCCCTTTGGATTTGGTCCCTATGGCAACCAAATACTCACTCTAAAATGATGCGCTGGAAGAAGCATGTCAGGAGCTGCCTCAATGTTTTAATTCACAGAGTGAGCAATGAATAAATACAGCTACTGACAAGCTCAGCACAGGCAAAAAGGTCTGTAAACAGCATTAAGAAGCCACGGATGGCCTTTTGCTTTTTAAGAGTGGAAAAGCCCCACTCTTCCTTTAAACACACCCACTATAATAATGAAGAAAACTGGACTGTGTTGCACATGTTGAATCACACCTATTTGTGACTTCAAATAGAAATTTTATGGTAAGAGAAGGGTTTTTTCAGTTTCTAACTTCTCAATCCTTGAGAAACTTCGATGGTGTTTCCATTCCCTCTATTGGAAGTTGCTGAATCAAAATCTTGAGAAAAATCTTTCAGGCTCAACAGAGACAAACTTTGAGAATGCAACAGTATGTGAAGGACAGCGTCGCAGTGTGTGCAAGAAGGAAAATGTGAGGGATGATTGGCTTTTCCTTCAAAACAGGAAGAGTGGCTTGGTATGCAGTAAGGAAAAGACTACTTCACTGCAGAAGGCAAACTCCTTCAGCAAGGTCTCAGAGTGTGTGAAAAGCAGCTGCAAAGCTCTCTCCAGCTTTCTCCTTTGACAAAGTGTGAATCCTTGAATGGGCAGTAGAAACTTTGGAAATACTTTGGTGCCAGAAATGCCTGAAGATAATGTAAGATCTGGCATCCAAGTAAGATCTAACAGAGGGACACAGTGTTGTGCATTGCAATGGAATCACACCCTATTAAGGAAAAGGTACTCTTGAATCTCTTCCTGCCCGAGGGTTTATGGCTGTGGAGAGAAATCTCACAAGGCTGGAGGGTGCAAGGCTGCTTGGGCTGCTGCAGTGCCAGCCTAAATGTGCAGAAAACCTGAAACAGTAACTCAAGACTTGTAAATCTCTCCCCATTGACTCCTTGGAGTCCCTTTACACCCACCACAGTGGCTCTGCAATGACTGTTAGGCATGATTTCTACAAGGCTCCTGGATGGAAGTGGTACCTTTAGGTGCAGGCTGTCAAGGCCATGGAAGACACCTGTGATTGTGACATGCATGAGGACTATTCGCTGTAGTTCGGGAGTCATTCAGTAGAACATTTCACTGCCCTGCTAAGTGATGCATTTGGCTTGCTTGGTGATGGGATCTGCTGGGAGTCCCAGCAGCACACTGCTCTGCCCTCTCCCACTTGCCAGGCAGAGCCCCAACTCTCACAGTCCCCACATTACCCTCTGAGCTGGAACTGGGCTGTCACTGCCACAGTACTAACCTCCGTCTTAGGCACTGAACAAGTACAGACTCAGACATCTGTAAGGATAATCACAGGAATTACTTCATGCAAAACTGCTGCACATTTTTATTTCAGTATTGGGTGAAAGAAAGAGACAAGTATCTGGGCTTAGCCTGCAGATACTTTTCCAAGACAGTAATTTCTGCATAATTCATGTTCTTGTTTTCACATGTTTGCCATGTGTACCAACAATCCTATTGAATTCACTCTTTAAGTTTTTCCTTCAAGTCCTCTCCATGTCACAGTTTTTCCAAACAGCAGAAACACAAACAAGCAGAAACCCAGCACTAAGCAGCAACTCAGGTTTGGCAAATTCCTGTAATCCCAGATTCTTGCACATTAGGAGGGGGAAGTGTGGTCCAAGCTAATTCTTTTGAGTTTCCACTGCACATTAGCACAGCAGACAACATCTTTCACTCATTAGATCTGTATTTCCCTGCAAGCATTTCTCTGTGAAGTCAGAACTGAGCCTTCGTATCTTTGCCCAAAGCCACCTGCTCCCCAACAACTCCAGATCACACAGGCTGGAGGAGGAGTGCTGCCCTCTACATGAGGCAGGGCTCATAAATAGTAAGTATTTGTGACTAATAGGAAATCTCAGCACAGTTAGAAGCAATTTATAGCTTCCGCACCAAAGAGGCTTACAAAGAAGTGGTAGAGATGATGCAGGTCCTCAACTCAGCAGCACTCTGAGGCACCTTTGCTCATATTAAACTAACTGGAGATTATGTCCTGGGCCCTTGCAGGGAGAGGATTCCTCCTTTTAAGAAATACATTTGTTCTAATGGACCCCAAATGGTTCATCAATTCAATGATTACAAATGAAATGCCTCATCTCCCAATGGGCAGCATCCAAGTTGTGGTGCCTCTGGTTTTGTTTTCTGAGGACACAATATGGTTTTGTTTTGGAGGACAACACTCCAAACTGCCAGCGGTTAGTTTCAGGGAACCACCTCCTCCCACATTAACATATTCATTTGCAAAATCTATCACATATGTTGCGTGCAAACTGACTGAGAGTTTGATTCAGCTCTGACAGCATGACAGCCTCTAGCCCAAATATCTGAAAGTAATAAACTCCACACCATCCTCCCAATTCCTCACGCTAACAGTGAGCTGACCTAAATTTACTTTGCACTATCAGGAGTGGGGAACCTACACAGATAGTAACCACAATTAGAGACAAAAGGGATATGGCATCAGTTTCTAGTATGGTTCCATTTTAGGTTCCTCCTCCCTTGGCTTGAAATAAGAATACTAATCCCAAATCTAGTGTTTTGCCTTTCCGCTGTAATTTTCTGCTCTAACAAGAAGGAAAATGGTAAGCCCTGTTCAGCTCTCACATGCAATTGTAACAAGGGCCACAGATGAAGCTGGAGGACCAAGGGCCCTTATGCCAAAGCAATGCAGGACTGGAACACTGCACTGTAGAAGGGAATAAACCTGTCCATGCATGTAACACCAGCACAGCATCCTCATCCCTCTGCACTGCCTTCTTACTTTCCCTGACATATCCATTTGGTTTTTCTTGGGTACCTAACCAAACTGCAACAGCTTCTCTTCATCTTATACATAGGCATGTGCTTGTTCCCAGAAGATGGGAATCAGCAGCACTGGTCCATGCAGATGTGGGATAATTGTCACACAAAAAATACACACCAGAGTGGTTTTGTTACAGGCTATGGAAATGACTGGACTATCACACCTTACCTTATGATCACTCCACAAACAGAAATTAGGCCAGGAGAGAAAGACCACCCATTAATTCATATACAGACATGAGAAACAAGGAAAATTATGGAATAAACCCTTGCAGACATTAGGTGTCCTTGTGGTTTTAGAAAATTTCTCCTCAACCTTTTGTTTCACAGGCAGATCGGCTCAGAGCTGGGGTGTTCCACACAGACTCTGCACTCCCCAGAGCTGTCAGGCTGCTGGAGGCTCAGCATAGCTGCTCTGAACGAATATGGTTCTTCCCATTAATTCATTTAAAACTGAAGCCAGATTTCTCTTATGTTAGGTGCTGCACACTTCTGAAAGAGCTCGGCCTCTTCTAAGATGAAACACAACCCAGAGAGTGGCAGGAAGGAAGCAAGGATATTCCTCATGATGAAAAGAAGGCGGCACCGAGGGAGCAGCTGGCCTCTCTGATGCCACACCACATCTCCAGGGACTACAGCTTTGCTGCATCCACAAGACAAATCCATGTCCTCCCCCTCTTCCCACAGCAGCACAGAACAACTCCCCTGTCACCAGTGCTGGATGCTGGTAAAGGTCTCCCTTTTCTTCCTTGTGTAAGGCATTTCCCACCCCTTCATTTTATAAATTACCAGAACAGACATTTAAATGTTCAAGAGTAATCTGAACAGAGTATTCATGCCTTGGGCATTTTTATGCTCTACAAGGAGAGAAACAAAAGGGCCTCATTTAATACCTCCCTACAGCTCTCCCTGTTCCTGCTCTTCCCTTGTGAATCTCCAAAGGCAAACTCCCAGTGGCTCAAGGCTCCTGCAATACCCCAGCCCTCCCCTCTCTTTTTTTTTTTAAGAGCAAGACAGGCTTTTAAAGCAAACCTCACTGACTGGAACAGGTGGTGGGAATCCTTTAAAGGTGGGAAAAAAAATTTGTAACTAATACAAAAAGAAGAAAATTCTGATTCCTGTGTTTTATTAAGCACCCGCAGGAGTCATTCGGAGGGCAGGCACATCTGCTGCTTCTGTGAGCTTCAGTGGTTCCCTCGGTGCCCCGGCACTGGAGCTCTGGGATGGAGAGAATAAACGGCCTCCGTGCACCTGCACCCTCTGCCTCCCGGATGCCAGGGAGTGGGGTGGCTCTGCCTGCTTTAAGGGGGATGTTACAAATGCTGTTATCAGGCCCAGAGCCCGATGGGCCAGGCTAGGGGCTGAGCCTTCTGCCATGGATTTGGAGATCTAGCTTTACAAAACCACCAGAAGCCTCTATCTTCTCTAACACATAGAAACTATCCAATGTTTAAACAAAGTTTTTTTGTTAGATTAAAAAGCCAGACTTATAAAACTGTCCTTGGGCTTTGCTTTTATTCATTAACAGAATCTTGTACAATAATTTTCTGATCCTCAGCCTCAAAGAGGAGGTTATCAATATCTCAATACAGGGAAGATAACTATATAACTTAATCTCTTGCCTTATAATTGACATTATCTATGACATGTGAAGAAGTCTAACTAGGAAAGGACCCCCAGGGAATGGTTGGCAAAAGCTGGGTTTGCTATGTGGCACTTGGAGACATCAGCTCTCCTATGAGGTAGGGAAAGAACTGCAGCCTAGAGACAGCAGCTTGCTCCCAACCTCCCCTTTCTAGCCATGCCATCTGCCTTTCTTCTTCCCTTATTGTCAAAACTGAAGGGGGAGGTGATGAGCTGGAAAGGCACAGCCAGGACTCAGGAGTAAGAATACAAAACACCCCTGCTGCACTCTAAAGTGCTGTTACGGCTGCCCCCTTTGTGCAGGGAATTAGGATAATGGTCCCCAATCTGCCCACGAGCAAAGCAGGCAGAGGAATAGATGTGCTTTCTGTAGAGACCTCGGGTACTGCTCATCTTCTGTATTAGCTGGCAAGCACAAGGTACAGAAACATCCGTGTCTAAGAGGAAATGCTGGAATCCAGGTTTATCTGGATGTGATCTAAGGGATGCTTTGTTATGATGTGGCCAGTGCAGTTGTTTGTTCAAGAGTTAAAAGGAAGGGATATTTCTTTCTATGAAGGAGAACCAGGAAATTAAACCTGGACTTGACTCAGATCTCCCTCCTTTCTCATATGGGTTTCTTTACATAAAGAGGGGGTGGCGTTGGGCTTGAATATTCTCCAAATCTGACTTCTCTTTCCTCCACAATTAATTTATAGAGAAAAAGGTCTTAAGTCCCTGCAGTACTCTATAGATATGTCACATTCTGGAGCTCTGGGCTTCTCCCTGTTTCTTTGTTTCTCCCTATCAGTTTTGCATGTTCACAACCCACAGGGAGGCCATTTCAGGATGCCCGTGTCCAGCTCTCTCCATGCCCAGCAGCTGGTGACATCTGCATGTATGTCTGGTGACATGCTATCACTGAACGGTTTTTCAGCAGCCAGTCCCGCAGCAGTGCCAGAAAGTCTGTCTAGTTTGTAGGCCTACAAAAGCTGGCATACACCTTTACATAGTCTGAAACACCACTGCAGTATTTACATCCATTCCAAAGAACTGTAGGAACATTTATCACTATATGGTCAAGCTCTACTAGTCACATACAAGCACTTGGCAAACTGGAGAAGGATTGTATCACAAACAAGTGCCCACCTCAAGTACCTTTCGGGTATTCAGCATGTTGTGGCTTCACTGAATTAGTTTCTGACCAGAAAAGTGAACACTTTCTTCAGTCACATTGTAGAAATATTTTCCTCACAGACAAACTTTGGAAATACTCACCACTCAGTACTGAGGTTGGTTTTTCTAAGAGTTAGGGATCATAAAGTAGCCACATGTTTAAACAAGAGGTCATTAGCCACCAGCTCCAGCGTTGAGTGCAAGCTTCTAAGCAAAGAGCAATTTGAAAATAGAGCTATTACAGCACTAACAGTAATTTAGAGCAGTTTAAGTTTCTGTTTTACTGATTTTTCTGGCTAAGATTCATAGGGCTATCAAATTAGCATCTGGATATCTTGTTGAGGGGAGCAAAGTCAATAATGTAACAAGCCCATTTCACTTCTCTTTACTGCTGCAATCGTATGACTTCATCGATACTCAGACCTGAAGGCAAAGAACACAAGGACAATGCCCTACAAAAGATACCAAGCCCATATTTTGTGTGTCAAACAGCACAGTCCAACAGATGAGATTTGAGAAACAGCAATCAGAAGGAACTCCTTCTACTCAAGGTGCCATTAACACCAAAGGTTTATAATTCCTTAATTTATGGGTTCCCGACACGATTAAAAGGGAGATTTTTTAAAGGCACAAAGTCAGTAAGAGATTAAGTGAGGGTTTGACCCAAACCTTTAAAAGCCTTGTTGCCAAACGGTTCACCTGCACCATAACCTGGAAGCTTTTCAGGACCAACAACAGTAACAAATAACATTTGCTATTTAAATAAATGTGGGCTATTAACTCTTTGCAGAGAAATCTGCTCTTTACCTAATACCAGCCTCCTCAGTCTCTCTGGCTTCATCTACTCAACGTGGCAAGAAGAGCTCCTCCACACCCTTCCCTCCTCTCCCTCTCCTGCAGGCAGTACATCGTTTCCAGCATCGGTTTGTGCTGTACTCAGCACTCCACGTCGCCAGACTGGTCAAACCCACAGATGGAAGGAAAGATGCCTTTCCATCCCCACCTCTGGAAAGACACAGATGTGGTAGGAAAACCCCTACAAACTCCCCTCATTCCCTTTGAAACCCGAGGAGAACAGATGAGCAGCACATTTGAAATTAATTACAGCAAAACCTACTGCATTGTTCTCTCCTCCCCTTCCTTTTTCCCCTGACCCCCTCATCGCAGAGCTTTCACTGAAACCTCTGTGGCGTGTATATTTTCCTAAAGTCGCGGGGGCCAAAACAGTACAGCTGAGACATTCACAGAAGTCAAAGAAAGTGCAGAGCCAGGTTAGCGCACAGGGGTACAATAGTTCCTTAAGAGCGAGCGTCTCCCCCGCCGCCACCCCCCTCCTCCCAAACCTTCCGTCTCTAATGAACCTTTGGTGTCTGTCCACAAAAAACAAACATCAATCAGGCAACAGGCTGTTCCTTTTCCCCTGTTGCTAGTCTGAAATAACAGTCATCCCCCGCTGGGCTGGGAACGCCACTTCCCTCTCCAGCACACATACGGGATAATAAAGGGGAGGCGAAGGAGGGAGGAAAACCCGCTTGGAGGTGCCAGAATACACAGCGAGCCGTGCCTTTCAGAGCCAGAGAAAACCTGGGAACACAACAGCTTTTGATTCCTCCTGCCCCACTGGGCACGTTAATTATTTAATAGTTGGCTTGTGAATTGGTGGTGGTGGTAGGAAGAGGGTGGAAGGGAAATCGGGCTTTTCCCCACCGCTCCCAGTCCCCTCCTTGCGCTGGCAGAACAGTGTGTGTGCCCACACGCGTGGGCACCAGGCTTCGGGGAGCCTGCTCCGAGCTGCGGCTGCCCCTCGCCGTTCTCACAGGACCCTCCTTGTTGGCTTGTGACCGCGGTGGCCATAGACAGCATCGGATGGCATCTGCATCAAATGAGTTATGGGTCAAAGAAATGCACCCTGTCTGCTCTCCGTTTGGAGGCTGGTATTTTTCACATATTATGTTTGGGGGAAGGGTGCTTTGGAGTTTATATTGGATTTCGACAGAGTGGGAAATGGAGCTGCAAATCAAACAGAGATCAGCTCATGATTTGCAACCAGGGCTTTCTAGGTGTCTGAAGCAACACTTTGGAAGGAGCACGGGGAAAAGGAGAATGTAACTACATCTCATTTGGATAGAGAGGACTCACAGATGTTAGGAATATTTTTGATCAACAGCTTTCCTGGCACTGCTTGTGGTGGAATCCACAACCTTGACGGCTAGCTGAGTAAGAAAGTGCTGGCAAGCTCCTGTCTCCATGCAGGCAATTTGCAATGCTGCCAGTCAATATTTCAGTGAAAACAAAATTGCAGGGATCATATTAAAAGAGGGGAAAAGGGAAAATAAGACAAAACAAAACCCACCCTTCCCTTCTAAGAGAAACTCTGATATGACCTGATGGGAAAGATCCTCCCGAATTAAAGCGTAGTCATTTGTTTAAATTTAACACACTGTGATGGGAGTCCTGCTGTGCGCACACGATGGCAAACCTGCCAGCAGCAACAGAGCCAGACTCAGCGAGAAGCGGCAGTACACGGGGACACCTGGGCAGCACGTTTAGTACAGGCCTGCAGGAAATGATGCAGAAAGAGGATAATAGTTGTGTCCATTTGGTGGAGGAAATGTATGTGGCAGGCACGGGTCTGAGCCAAAAACCTGGACCCAGTCCTCTTCAACCGTCAGGAGAAGAGGGGAAGGGATGGGAGGAAATAAGAGCTTCTGCAGCAGTATTTTCAAATTAAGGTCTGGATGCAGTCATGCTGGCCTATTCTTAAGTTTAAACCAATAGTATTCTTGGGGGAGACAGCAAATGGTGTAGCCCAGGCAGCATTTCTCACTGGACCAGTACTGAGATGACTGACACAGGCTCTCAAGGGCATCTAAGCTCCTCATACAGCTCATACCACCATTTGGAGTATCTTGAGAGCATCCCTGAATTATTCCTGCTTCAATGGCTATCAAAAGGTTGCTCTGCTGCTGACAACCACTGGAGTTGGGCCCTTTTCTGCCCTGGCCTCAGGACTAAGCTTGGCTGACTATGCTGCCACTGTCAGCAGGGAATCCTCAGATGCCTGTTTAAGGCTGCTTTACAGCATGTACTGCTGGAATAACATCAAGGGTCCAGACTGGCCTGTAGCACAAAAATGTATCATGCCAAAAGGTACGTTATGCTCAGAGAATTTGTTTGTTGATCCAATGAAAGGTATAAAATAATCTGCTCCACGTTGGTTATTAAATTGATCAATACAGACTGTAATGGACGCATTCTAGTTGTTGGTTACAGGTTTCTAGCTCAGTTTTAAAGATCTGTTCGATAACAAAAATAATGATAATGTTCATTATTGTATAAACATTCAGAGCTCACACTATAAATTTCTTCCTCCAGCCATTAAGCCTATATTAAATCAGACTGCCTCTACAGAGCTTGCACTGAGTGCTGCTCGCTGTGCCCAGAGAAGACCAGCCACGTAGGAAAGCAACTGGCTGGGGACAGCTTAGCTGTCTGGAAGCCAAATCACATAGTGCTGAGAAAATTAAAATGTTAGCTGCTTCATCCAACAAGGCTGGCCCTTTTCTGCCACCCTGCTTTGTGGATAGCTTCCCAGGGAGCAGGCTCTGGCTTTGCTTTTGCAGTTTAACATTCATGAGTCAATGCAGTCTGAGGTGGGTTTGCACACTCTGATGTGATCTTTGGCAATCCTGTCTGGTCCTGCACTTCCCAAGATGTCACAAGGACAAGGACTCATGGGCCTGAAGTGACAAGCTCTTCTTCCACGGGTTTCACCCCACGAGAGAGGGAGCGTTTGGGACACTGATCTCTCTCAAAACTTGATCATCAATAAATATGGAAATGCAGAACAAACTAAGCAGACACCAGCAGCAGATGCAGGTTCATAGACGTCTGCTTATTACCAAACCTCACTCCAGCTGAGACTTAAATAGCCTCCTTTATGCAAAACGGGCGAGGGAGCGGAACTGGAGGAAACTGGCAATTACACAGTTTTATTTCCCTCCTAGCCCATTCGCTTTTCATCAGGTGGCTCTGTGCTTGTATACGAAGGGCGCTTGTGAGTGCTACGTTAAGCACAAAGCCAGCTTGATACTCTCCTTTCAGCGGGAGGAAGTCTCCGAGTGCTTTTCTGGAAGCAGTGGAAAAACACAGCGAACACATTATTTTATATTATTTTGAAAGCACTAGGAGTGCCTGAGAAACAGGGACTTCCAGGCCTCATTGTCCCTCTCTTGCAAGGCTATAACCTCTTCTGAGCACGATGGTGCTCAGAAACAGATGCCAGGCTCTAAGTTCAACCCCGCACCAGGATTTAACTGTACAAATTCATCTGCAATCTTCTTCCTCATCTTCTAAAACAACTTACTGCCTCCTTTCCAAAATCTCCATCCAAACTCTAGTAAGTCGACTGGTGAAGAGCCCACCATCCCACAGTGCTAGATGATGTACTTGCATGCAATGAGGCTTTCCCAGCTTTGCTGCTCACCTTGCTGATACTGTTTCAGAATATATCTCCAACAGGGCAAAAAGTTAATGTCCGTTTCACTGGAGAGAGATCTGGAAGCCTGACTATTCCCTTATGGATAAGGCTTAAAGAATTTATTAGCGATGAAACCAATATGTTTCTTCAGAAACTTAATAGGGTTCCATAAAAATTACTTCAATAACTTTTAAAATTTAATGGTGAACGAGAACCTTTCCACAGGCTTTTTGAACTGTCCGACAGAATCCCAGAGCGGGGATATAACTCTGCAGTAAATTTTGCAGGACGGTTAAAAAAAAAAAAAAAAAA
>JAAGNO010026245.1:0-19525 GCA_033439905.1 Ceryle rudis
GCCCCCCCCCGGCCCGAAGGTTGGCCCCGAACAAAGGAGAGCTGCGGCGGGGAGCAGCCTGGGGACCGGGCAGCGCTCCGCCCGGCAGGGAAGAGGGAAGCGGTTCTAGTTTTTTTTAAATGTAAAACAACAACCACCAAACAAACGAACACCACCACCACCACAAATAATTAAAAAAAAAAACAAAACAAAACACCCCACAAAAAAAAAAACCAAAAAAACCCAAACAAACAAACCAAAACCGGAAAAAAAAATTCCACAAAACAAATACCAACCAAGAAAGAAAATCTTGCCCCCCGTCGTTTGCTTTGTGAAGAACTTACGGCTGTAAACATAGACACGGCATTGATTTCAGATCATATACTCACACAATACTTGGGAAATGCTTATTTTCATGCACACTGCACAGTGCAAAGCTCGAACAGGAGCTGCACATGGAGACACGGAGTATGTTGGAAGTCACCTTGACAGTGGGGCTCGTTTTAGAGGAGAGCCTGTAATAATGTTCAGAGGGTTAAAAAAAGAGGACAGATTAACATGTAGCACATTCCACTGGGCTGCTGGGGGTGCTTTCATAAGGTTAAAAAAAAAAAAAAAAGAAAAAAGAAAAAAGAAAAGAAAAAAGAGGCCATATTTTGATAAGTAGCTCAAAGAGCAAAAGCAAGACAAAGGGTGTCCCAACTTGATCTGAAAAAAGATCCTTGCTATAAATGAATTAACATTTCTTAACTGAATAAAACTTCCTAGTTTTAAAGTTATTGTTTAGTTTTACTGTGGTATTAGTGGGTTTATTATTTTGGTTCCTGCCATCAAATCAAACCTGGGACCAGAAAGACACCTATCAGAAGCCAGTGCTCAGAAACCAGAGCAAAAATGTGGATGTGTTCTGAAAGCAACCATGGTTACAGACTCAGAAACACAGGGAAAAGAAAAACCCTGGAAAGATTTTTTTGATTTTTTTTTTTTTTTAAACTTTATCACTGCAGATGAAACCTTAATCCTTCTAACTCTGCTGCAGCAGTCCAGTGGACTCCAGCGAAAGCACATGTCAGGTATACAGGGAGTTGTACTGAGGTAGTGGAGGTACCATGCTCACGTTTCATCATCTCTGCACAAGCAGTTGGTGTTTTATTTGCCCACCTCCGTGGGCAGGTGCTAATTTCAAGGACTGAATTGTTCCCTGCACTCCTAGAAAAAACTTCAGGCCTCAGAGATGAGTAGAAAGATCCACACATGTGTGCATGTGACAGCCTCAGGAGCCACCAGTCAGTCTGCCAGTGCCCTGGAGACTCTGTATGTTGCAAAACAGCCACAAGGGCAGGCAAGGGGGAGCTTGTTCAAATGCAGGGGGAATTAAAAAGAGCTCTGGTTTGACTCACCCTCTCAGCTCCTCAAATTTAGTCATAGCACAGTCTGAGGCTTGAATTTCCTCTTGTAGTGTAAAATAGATATTTAAAAGGTACGTGGTGTAATAAAAAACCTTACCTAGCTGGTTGCAAACTGAATACACTGGTTTTCTCTGTGGAACCTTACTTGGCAGCAATGATGGACATGGGAGTGGTATATCCTGGGGTATCTTTGAGTCAAACAAGATGGGCCAGATGATGCAAAGGAACCAGTGACATGAACGGACTCTAGTTCATATTTTTCCCTTTCAACATGTAATCTTCAAATTTCTGTATTTTCTTTCTGGGAAAAAAATTCAGATCACCTCCAGTCAGTTTTAGAATTGAGAATTACACTGAACAGCTTTAAAAACATTGCTTTTGCTTTGCAGGAACATGCGTCGATATGCTCAATATTCTTAGGATGCTATAAGGCTATTGATTAAATAAGTTTAATTTTTTAACCTCCAAGTCCTGATCTACATGAGATCACCTTGCACTTCTTTCTTAAACAGCAAAATACTGCAAGTGCTTTCTCAGTACAGCAAATGCTGACATCCCCACACACTCACAAGCACTAAAATACATACCCCCAAGATCTGGCTTTAAATCTTCCAAACACTGGTGTGAAGATACCTCCTATGCAATTAGCTGGTAGAACTTTGCCCCCCATCCTGCTCCTCTGGCCAACCCCTGCTGCTGACAGCCTGTGCTAGCACCCAGGTGAGGATCACTTGCTAGAGGCATGGGGGACTCCTGATCGATGGGCTTGTTAGCATTAATCACCTCTTAGCATTTCCAGTATAAAACTGTTTATAGTAGTTAGCAAAAATTCACCTCTGGCTGAAACTTGAGAAAGGCAATCTGATTGCTGCACCCAAACATAGTTATTTTGAGCAAATATCTATACCCCAGTGTCAGCTGAGTTATTTTCTGTTACACAGAAGCACTAGAGCCAGTCTTGACACCTTTTAAACAGGTTGAGGAGGCTGGTAAAGGAGGAAAAGAGACAATGAAGAGGAGGGCTGTAGTTTCATGCTACAGAAGTGCAGTTGCAGCGCTTTGCCCTGGATGTGGAGATGTCACACTAGAGGGGAGATGAAATGGCTGTAGGAAAAAAGCAAAGTAACGACCGTCTCTGTGTCTTCACATGCAGTTATTGTAAAGCACTGACACTAAGTGAAACAAAACCCTGTAGGTACTTCAAATGAGGAGAGTGGCGTTCATACATGAGGTGATCTAGAATTAGTCACCAGTCTCAAAATACTGTTTAAGAGAGGTCAAAACCACCACTCCCATTTTGCAGAGGGAGAACTGTGATGGGAGAGGGGATGAGATTTGCTCTCTCCTCCCCAGTCTGTCTGCTCTTGAACCACACAGCCCCAAGGGTATGTGTTTTCCAGGTGACTGCACAAAACAATGTGTGGATTTTCACCCAGAGCTCAAATACAATCAGAAAAGTTTGGCAGGGAAGTTCCTTTAACTTTGGGTGCCACTGCACTGCCTTTGGGAATTTCATCCCCTTTTCTCCCACCACCTTCTTAAGATTGAGGAAGAAAACAAAATCTCTTTCTACAGCTTGCATTGACAAGGGCAATGTTAAACCTTTGAGGTTGGGTGGTGATAAAAATCAGATTCCTAATCTTGTTCAACTCTCCAAAAGGGGTTAGTCAAATTATTGTATTATTGTTGTATCAGCTCAATGTTGTGGATGACTAGCAGGAATTTCTTAATAAAAGCATGCCCTGGCAGTGGTCTGGGATCAGCAATGCCTGTCTGTGAGTTTCCTGGTGGGCTTTGAGGGGTTGGTACAGACCTAGAAATGTAAATAATAATAATACAGCCCATAGTATCACACAAAGTAATTTCCTAGAATAAACAAGTCCTCAGTGGGGCTGAAGCCCAAGGCTAGGATTTGCCCCTGGAGTAGCTCCTACAAAAATTACAGAAAATGTTTATTATTGTTGTTGTCCCCCACAAGAATGATGGTAACCCACAACAGTGTAAAATGTGGCCTGGGGCCAAACTGCCCTCAGGTACTCACATATAACCCCATTAAAAAATAATAACTCTGTGGCCTTGCGGTGTGGCAGGGATGGATTTCAGCAGGAGGTGGCTGGATAACCCTCACCGCTCTAGGGATGGCCAGATTTTATTTCGGTACAGAAATGTGGCAGCATGAGGAGCTGCAGAAAACATGAAAAGGGATTGAGGGCTTTGTTCTTGCACCCTTTCCCAAAAGGAAGCCAAGTAAGGAACGGCTCCCAGATGGATGGCAGTAATTTATTCCTTTGTTGTTGTTTTTTTAATTCCTTACACAGTGTCTATTTTTTTTCACCCTCTCTGCTGCTTTTTCTCTTGAGGGAATCAGGTAAACAACAGGCTTAAGAAGCAAGAGCTGGCTGGGTGAGATGCTCTAGTTGTAGATGAACAGGTTGCAGCCAAGGCACTCCTGAGTGCGTTTGTTAGCATCGGCTCCACCCCCAAATGCTATTGTCTTCCTTCAGGTATATGTAACATGCCCACATACGCATCCCAGCAGCTTACCTATATGAGACGCGGGTCTTTGTAGGAGGAGGCACGGGGAGGATGAGAGCCCAGCTCAAACCAGGAAGCGTCTACTCTGGCTTGGTGTAGAGTTCAGCAGATCAACAAATCTGTAGTTACATTTCTCAGAGGAATGACATTAATTAGATACTGTGGATGCATAAAACCCCACAGTTTATTACAACCTGTTGAGAAATGAGCACATGCCTTAAACAAACAAGGAAGAGTTGAAATTCAGAAAGGGAAAATTAGAGCAAAGATCAGGAAAAGAAGCAGA
Source organism: Ceryle rudis (assembly GCA_033439905.1). Classification (NCBI taxonomy): domain Eukaryota; kingdom Metazoa; phylum Chordata; class Aves; order Coraciiformes; family Cerylidae; genus Ceryle; species Ceryle rudis. The sequence goes on from JAAGNO010026245.1 coordinate 4,210, forward strand.
AAAAGGGGGTATCACTTTTCATGGTCTAACTACCATGATGAAGGGCCCACGTTGCATGGCACATTTATATTTTGGATGCCACAAACCCCACTGGTGCCGTAGGGAACAGCTAGCGTTAGGCTGTAAGCTCTAGGTGATAAGTCACCTCTTCTCTTCCAGTTTGCACGTTCTGTCAGACCCCTCAGACCAGCAACCTGCAACTGTTCAGAGACTTGCCACAGGTTCAGGCTGGCCACATGCCCAATAGGCTGCTCTTTATAAACCAGGTACTATGTTTTATGGCCTGCTCCTACTCATTCCATCTGAACAAAAGTGCAAGCATAACCATACCTATGCAGGCTGTTCCTAAGAAGAAAACTAGCTGAGATAAAAATACTTCTTCAGAGCCGGTTTTCACTTTCCTGAACCTTTCTGTAGCAATCTCAGGATTACAATTTCATTCGCTTATATACACTGCCTTAAAAAAAACCCAAACAAACAAACCAACCCAAAAAAACAACACCCAAAACCAACAAAGAAATTCACCCAAAACAGCCCCCCTACAATACTTCTTACACGGCTGTTACTAAATCCATAAAGTCATTCACTTACCGAGTCATAAAAATGGGATTTATTGTACATTTCCTGTTCCAGCCAGGGTCTTGTTTCAGCTCCCTCAGGTAGACAAAACACAGGGGACTATAAACTTATTTAAATAATTGTTCAAGCTTCTCCATGGATGACTTGGAAGTAGCAAGGAAGAAGAAAAGGTTCTTTTAATGCAGTCTTTCAGACTTGGAATTTTTGGAGCTGTTTCTATTAGCTCGTTATTAATGATCCTGTGCCCTTTGGGTCTGCATGCCTCCTAGAATATTTTGTCTTATTCATATTTACTCACATTACCCGTATTCCTGAAGTACCAGCAAAACAAAACAAACAAACAAAAAACCCAAACAAAAAAAAAACCACAACCAACTTTTTTTTCCCAGGGTTTTGCCTGCTACGTGACTGGTAAAATTCACAGGATGGCTAGGAAAATATGCGGCTTTAAACACCAAGAAGCCTAACTAATGTGCATTTCAAGGACAAAATGATGCCGATAGCAATTCTGTTTATTATTATCTGTTGTATGTTTTCAATCTATCAACACAGACACACACTCATATCCATGTCCTGCACCAGTCTCATTTTGCAGGGTGAATCTGTTTGCTGCTTGGGATTTTCCCAGGTTTTTGTGTCCATGTCAGAGTTTATAACTTCTCAATACTGAAGTCTGCTACCCCCAATACCAATTTTCCACCTGGACATTAGTACTCACGCTAGTACTCCTGCAAAAAAGTACAGACAGATTTATTTCAAGAGGTATGTGGTTGTCTAAGCACTCAGCCACACTGAAGGGGAGTTATGGCAGAAGAAGCTGAACCTCCTGACATATCTTGACATCTTGACAATCCTTCCCCGAGTCTTCCCAGCTCATCTGCAGGGCAATATATTGTGCAAATCTGAGCACAAGAGATTCCCGTGGTAGAGAAGTGCTCCCATTTATTGTTTAGCTGGGATTATGATGTCCACAACTTTCCCCATCCCTTGGTTCAGCAGGCATTAAGTGAACATTCAAGTACAGCAAAGGATAGAACTTCCATCTTTTCCTTTGGAAGAGCACATCTTAAATGCAGAAGTAACAAATGCTTTCCATCCATAATCTATAGCTGATAAATTTGTGACCATCAAAATCGTGACAGTTCAAAATTAATCCCAGAGAGCTTTTTAATGTTCCAAATATTTAAAATCATCTAAATATGTCCACTATAATTTTATCATCTTTATAAGTAAATTACCTGTGATCACATTCAGAACAATATTTTCACATTTCAAAAGACAGAAAAAGCAGCAGTACTTCCTCTGATGCAGCACCATACCTACAACTGTCTCTGAATTCATATGTAGATACCTGGATGTTTTCACAGTTATGCAATTTTATCACCAAAAGTATAGGAAAGTAAGCCAAAAGTATCAGACAGGTATTTAAAACTAAGAAATGTGAGACGAGTCTGTTTTTCTGAGGAAAAAAGAACTAAAACTTTGTCCCCAGTTGCATGAAGGTCACCCTTCAGATAACAGTATTGTATGTGCTGCAGGACTACAGTGTTTGTCTAAATACTTCCAGAATCAAAAAATTGTGAAAAATATTAAGGAAACAGCAAAAGGGAGCCAAGCTGAGTACACACCCAAAGCACAGTTGGTTGGGCACTACTCAGACTCATGGACTGAAGACTGGCAAAGCATTTGCCTGCATTTTAAAGCAAAGTAGCTGCATTTTCATTTAATTCCACTGTTCTTCATTTGTCCGTGTTAATACAGCAATTTTCCAGTGCAAAGATGAAGAACAACCATCTACAGTCACTTAACTGTACTGATTGGCATGTAATTAGTGTCCTGAAGGCAGGTCTTGCTTCAGTGGGGAGGACCTGCTGCTGCACTGGAGCGGACACTGAGGAAGATGCTCGGCTGCTTCGCTTGCCAGCATACAATTAATTATTTTTTTTCCCCCTAACTATTGCTCAAGTACTTATGAAAGTGAGCTGGCCTCCATGGCAGTATTATGTACAGATGTTCAATTTAAACGTGCGATCAGTTCATTATTCTAAAGCGGCAAATTACTATACCCTATTACTATGACTATACAGATAATGAAACATGGATACTTCCCTCCCACTGTGGGCCACACTAGGGACACAACAGAATCCACTGAACCCTCTCTAAGTTATAATTGCCTCCAGATGGAGCATTTAAGGCAAAAAAAAAAACCAAACCTGCAGAGCTCTCTAATACCATATACATTACACAGCATTTCTCGTCTGGCTCCTGCAGAAATAATTTGAGCTGCCTAGCTTAAAGGCCATAACCACTCAGAGTTTAATTTTGTTAAACCATAAATTTACTATTTCAGATTTACAGCCTCTCCGGTTGCGCAGCCTGAGTCTGCCTCTGCTCCTGCTTGCCCAGATTTATGAGCAGCACCCAGCAGTATTAAGTACCAAATCACACCCGTGCCTAAAAATAAGCCCTGCACAAACAGTTGAGTTCTACAGTAACAGCTGAATATCACCAGGTGCTGAAACTTGGACTCACCGCTGATTTCCGTGGGAGCTGATTGGGTTTGACATGCCCTAGGATAAAGTATTACCTATAAATAGAAGCCAACGCAATTTGTGTGTCTTTTATTTGTGTTTTTAGCAGTTACTGGTGGGATCACAAAGGGCTCTGTATGGGAACCTCAGCAAATTCAGGAAAAGAAACATTGCCTTTCCCCGAGAGCTTTTACTAACACACCTGTGGAGCCACGCAAATAGCAGATGCTCTAGAAAGCCAAAAATTATGAAATTTAATCCTGTAAAAACAACTTCATTTTAAGAAGCCAACCCATGTGCACAGCAGTTTTTAACTCTTCCAGGTTAAGATTCCCGGTTGCCTTATATGCATCCCTGGATCGCACCCTTGCCCCACCAGAACCCTCACAGCAGTAAGAACACACATCTGAGGAGGCTTTCCAGATGAGTAGTAGCTCCTTGATGCTTATTTTAAACTTCACAACTCAGTGTCTCATCCCATTTCTGCTCTACTGAAAAGCTTTAACATTCTGCACAGCTACTGAGGCTGAAGCTGCTGCTGTGACTTGGTGAGGGTGTTTGTCTTTTGACACTTTTACTTTCTTAGAGATAGTAACGAAAGTAGAAAAAATGTATAGGAAGATTTACAAAATTAAGGAAGAGAAAGCAGTCTATAAGCACAAATACCACAATATTATTTAAGGGTGAAGCCATTACACAATAACGTAATCCACAGCCATACCTGAAGTGCCCAATCTCTTCAAAAATCTTCTTTTTCTGCAGAACCTTTTCCTTGCTCAGCAGGTCTTTTAGCCCTTTGCAGCTGTACACACTGTTCAGCATGTCCAGTCATTTAGTTACTTCAAAGTATGCACCAGGCCCCAATGAAGCCCTTTCCCCCCCTCTAAAAAAAAAATGTAGTTTAGAGGACATTTTGGCGACTTTGGGTGTTTCAGATCATAGTTCTTAATCCCACGCACAATTTAGTTGCGTCAGAATAAATATCACACCCAGGAAATCATTACCATGTTTATCTTACTCCAGTTCCCAGATCATATTAAGGATTTTTTTGTTGGTTGGTCAGTTGTTTTGTTGGTTTTGTGGTTGTTTTTTTTTTTAACTAAACCAAATTTAAAAAATGTTAAATAATGAAGCGACAGTGTTGAGAACTAAATGTTTTAAAGTTGCTTTACTTCACTTTGCTATTCAAACTTCTATAGGTCAACTAATACCAAGGGAAAAAGTTAGTGGCATTTTTCCAGAATATATTTATAAGTTTTAAGTGTGGCCATTTCACTGTCCCTCCCCTAGTATTGCTTTCACAAGATCCATAAAAATAACCTCCCAACAAGGTTTTTTTTTTTTCAGGCTAGGGGTTTTTTTTTCTTCCACATTTGTAGACTGTTCATACAACAATGCTGCTTTTTTCCTCTCCCTGAAGCCACAGGCTTGCTTACTAAAATTGGAAACACAAACGCTTTTTTAGCAGTGTAGCTCACAAGCATACACACTAATATTTGCCAGTTTAACTGGGCAGGAATAAATTTGATCAAGGTTTTATAACTTAGAAAAAGCTTATGTATTTTACCTGCTCACTAAGGACTAATTAAATACCTGATGAGCCCATCCTCTATTCACAGGGCTGGCAGTCACCATGCTGGAATCATTAGAATACAAGTTTAGGAAAAAGACATTTCTCAATACCATGGGATTTTTTTATCAGTAGATTTCCTTTGGGAGAAGGAGGCAGCAGCAGGAGCAGCAAGGGTTGCGCCTCCTCTGTGTCTCAGCTCCAATGCTTATGCAAACTACCCCCCTCTCACAACCTGGTCCCACTTGATGAGATCAGTGTATAAGGTGGTTATTAACTGTCCCTCAGTGTTTTATCACTGGCTTTCACTTCTTTCTCCCCTTTCAGACTAGGGTCACTGAGTGCTTAACAGCACATGCATCTACAAGCTGAGGTCCAGGCACTCCAACGTTACGTCAAGAGGCCGTGTCCTTGCTTGCTGATATGCAGCTTCTCTTTTTTGCTATTTGGATTTTCTGCCAATAATTGGGGTTTTGAGAAGCTCCAAGAGGATGTCAGTTTGACGTGCTCCAGGATGCTTCTTGAAAGGCATTTGATACCTATCTTAACTATGCCATCAGCTTAGCTAACAAAAATCCACAGAACAGTGTCCACTTCCACCAGATGAAGAGACAGACTGAAACCTACATGAACTCAGATTCCACACACCTCTTAGCAAATGATCATCTCCACTTTCAATCAGCACCTCTGCCACCACACATTTGCCTGCCAACAGTAGTGTATGGTAAAACTCAAATGTGTTATTTCCATCTTGTCGCTAGGGTTTACCTCTGAGCTTTTAGGAGACGAAAGTTCAGAGATGTCCTTGGCATTCAAACAAAAAGCTATGAAAACAGTGGCACGATTATTTTCCTAATAAAGTAACCTCTAAAGCAAGTGTCACAGGCTTAGCCCATTTTATCAGCTGCTTTTCACCCCTTTGAAGTGCTTTGTTATCCAAAACAATAAACTGTTGAGATGAACTCTCTCTTACCTGCTCTCATCCTAACACTAAACATCGCTCCTGGTGTCCTCCACTTCAAAGACACAAATGGAACTAAATCCAAACAGCACAAACCAGCTTTAGTGTTTCACTGTAAGAGGCGCAAGAGAGACTTTCTTATCCAGTCCTACCAGCTGGGTCTTGGCAAACACATGCTCATACTAAGATGCCTCAAAGTTTTGCACTTTTTCTCTAGCATCCTTTATTTACAAATGATCCTAAAGCTGGAGAAGTTGCTTCATGTACAGAGTGGAAAACAGATGACGCCTCAGCTGAAATTTTAAAATGCAATTCTGAAGTCTGTGAGATATAATCTAGATTTAATACGTGAAGTGTCAAATAAGACTTCAGTTACAAAATGCATTCAGTCACTGACCAAATGTCTTTCCAACTTCCCTGAGCACTCTGTGATCACCACTTTGAACTCCCCGTACCTCATTTTTTGACTCCTGTTTTCTATCACCATTTAAAGTTTGTTCCTAGCTGCATTTCTCTTTCCTTTGTGTGTCTATGCAAGGAATAGTTTCATTGTTGTTGGTACTGTGCCCTCACTATTATTAAAAAGATTATAATTTAATTTGTACTTAGAAATAATACTGCTCTTGCCAAACACAAGTCTTCTGTTCTCAACACTGGCTGCCCATCAAGTTGACCTGAAATTTCGCCAAACTCAAAAGCAAATGACAAGGGCAGGGAAGGCAAAAGCAGAAGAGTTTTCAGGTAACCTGTGATGACACCTTCCCCATCACCCAGTCATAATCTGAAATGAGTATTGACAAGAGATGAAATTATGTTGTTAATGGACAGCGAACTGGGTTTACTGGTACGGGCGTTTTATACTTCAGCTCTAAGAGCTTTGCAGCTTGCAGCTGTACTCACACAGGTGTTAGTATAATTTTATTATTCATAATTTATTATTTCATTATGAGCAGCACTCATACGGCTCTCATACTTACGAGAAGCACTTTAAGTTTACTGTTATCCTGAACAAAGAAACAGCCTGGAAGTCTACACAAGAAATGATTCAAATCCCTTTGCTTAATGCTAAGCTCAACATACGTTTTTCATTCTGATTTTAATACCAGCATTTTCAATTCCTGAATTGTGTAAGACACACTGACATGATATCCAGTGAGCAGGTCGGTTTGACCTAGTGGGACTAGAAACAGCATGACTAATAACAAAGTAGCTATGGGTTTGGACACAGGTCTGGGGGCCACTTCAATTTTGTTACGTGTTAGTACAAATATTTACATATCTTGTAACATGACAAATAGTAAAAGCGTACAAGCAGTAGCCAATTCAGTAAATAAAAAAAAACCAACAACTTTTTTTTCATTTTGGGGGAGGATTTACTTTTATCCTAAAAATTATTCCAAAAGTGGAAAGACAAAAATAGGCAGAACTTTAGTAGTCCTAAAATTTAGAGATTTACCTTTATCCTAAAAATGATTCAAAAATTGTACTTGGAAAAAAAAAAATAGGCAGAACTTTAGTTTTTAAAACCTGGTTTCAATACTGAAACTAGTGGGCCTTGTCCATAAACCCAAATCAAATGCGTGTACCTGTCCTTTAAATTACTTTGTTTTGCACAACCAGGCACATCACTGTTTCAAGGGTAGAAAGAAAAGCAGTTTCTGTGTATTCAGTCAGTCCCTCATCGATCAGTCAAGTTTACTAGTGAATACAACTACAATAAATTACTTCTATAGTATCCAAAACATATTATGGAGTTAACAGATGCTTGATTTTGAATATGAAAACAATTAAACCTACATCTAAAAGACTTTTATTGCTTCAACAGGGTATTTGGCTACACCTATAAACCCAGCTTTGAGTTTCAGCTTGATGGAGCAATTCACCCGCACAAATTTTACAGCATTGGTCCAGACATACCCAAACTCAGAGAATTAATAGTTACTGGTAAGTAACTTGAGAGTTCGCTCCTCAGTATGAATCATGATGCTGAATCCCAGGACCAGGGAAGCTTCTGGCAAAAACACAATTAGAGAGAGGCAAGGCGTATTTAGTGATGGTTGAGACGACTTCTATCTGGAATGATTAAGCTCTGAAGTCATATAAGCCTACAATGACCTGCTAAAGAAGCCTCCTATCTTTCCTCAAATCACAGGCTTCATTTCAACATTTTCTGGGGAGAACATCATTCTGCAGTGCATCAAAGCCAGTATACTCCAGGTGTCAGCTTGGTTACCAATTCCTTTTCCTATCTAGAAAACAAACCGCTGCAGCAAAGAAAGGTTTTAACAGTAGCCTTTGTTTTTGATGGTGATCTTTTGTCCTGATGGACGCATTTCTGGGCACATCTTTTTAAATTATAAAAATAGCTTTCTGGGCAGCAACAGGACATTCTTCTTACATGCTCTCTCTTGTGTGAGGCAGAACCCTCCCTGTGAATTAGACATTTGATCCAAACTGGCTCCATATGGGACCAGCTCAGCCATCTCTGCTTCATGCTCCAGGAATTACAAACACTTCTGGAAATGCACAAAAGACAACCTGAGATGACTCGATATACAACATCAACAGTTGATCTTACTAAATTGTGGACATGGTGCTGCCAGCCCCAGAGAAAGAATTCCTTCTGTACCTTTGTACCTTCTTCCCCAACAAACTCTGTTCAACAGGCGGTTTATGTGGTGGATGGATGCAGGTGGCCTTGAGGACTCTACTTGATGTGCTCTGCCTTCCACAAGCAGGCTGAACCCTAAACAGCTTTATGGTAGCTCAACTGAAACCAGAAATAATAGAAATACAGCAAGCAAGAACAAAGCAAGGACACCCTCTCTCTCCCACCCAAAACCCCGCCAAAACCTAACCAGTATGTGAGTCCACATAATTCGTCCTCCATTTCCCCACCCTTTGGTTTGGTTCTGAGCTTACTCAAGGGTAGTTAAAAAGGCACCGTCTCAGGCACCTGGGGGCTAGACAGCATGATACAGCCACAGAGAGTTCCCAAATAAGCTACAGTCTGAAAGGTTCTTGCAGAGATCCTGCACTAGTTACCCATCAGAGATTACCTATTTCCTGGGCTTAGTCCAGTAATACCTCAGACAGTGGAAAGCTGACAGGGATCCATGGTAAATAACCAAATACAATTGCTTTGTACTTAAAAAGATTAAAGACACAAAATGGGTTATTTCTTATACATGAGTTTTTCAAGAGTCAGTCTTGAAAATATGCATTATTTAAAAAAAAAAAGAGGCTACATTATAATCAAAACCTTAATGAAAACCTAGGCATTGGGATGTATTAGATGATAAATATTATAGAAGAGAACCCAAATCTCTCATTCGACCTACATTCTTTACGAACAAACTTATCTGTTACGGTACTAAATTATCAATTTAAAACCAGTTCCATGGTTGTAACATAAACCACATAATTAGGAAAAATATAGACATTCTGTCTTACTTCCTTAGGACAATTTTATTCCAGTACTTTTTTCCTCCGGACAGAGGAATCTATTGTAACTGAGCACACAACAGCTCTTTCAGAATAGAAAAAGTTACCAGTGTGCAGAGAAGTTGCATCAAGAACAGGGGCTCTATACAATGTCCAGAGCCTGTTGAGAAACACACAGCTTTTATACACTGAGGATTAAAGAGCGCACAACCATCTGGTCAGCTTTCGGGCTAAATGAGCCAATGCTGCCCTGCATGCCAATTTGCATGATTGATAAAACAAAAAAAGGCCTATTATACGTCTGTCTCGGTGATGTTTGATGTTACGGTTTTAGCAACACTCTCCTGCTTTATGATTAAAGTTTTATACTTTAACAATACTCTTATTTCTATGGATACATCTATATAAAAGCTTTTCTTGCTTTATTATGTAAAAATGAGATTTAAAGGATGAAGGCACTAAGCTGACACTTTTTACACTTTTTAATTCCTTCTTCCAACTTTTTACAAGATTCACTATTGCAAAAGCCAAAGGGTGAAAGATTAGAAGTCTTCACATAAAAGCTCTAAGGATTGATATTTAATGAACTGTGGGATGTAAATCAATGCACAACAGCACAGTTTAAGCTTAAAATACTAGGATAACATTTATATTAAAAATAATTCACCTACAGATAATACAGTCTAGTGTTTATTGTATGTTATGGAAGGTACACTTGAATTTCAAAAATTTAAAACATATAAAAAGTGGTTAAGGGCTAACATTTTATCAACAGGTGATAAATGTGTAAGAATGTTTATTATACAGCAGGGTACAATGGTAGTGTTAATGCCAACAGGGCACCACAGAAATTAGTTTAAAAAAAATTTCCACTATGCTTTATACAAACAACACCACTTGCTGTTGTTTAAGAGTATCGAGAGCGGCTCGCCGCTTGAAGGATAAGCAGTCTTATAACATTTTTTAATGTTAGATAGTGTCATAGTACGTAGATTGGTGAGAGTTTCAAAATAAAACTAGGAATGCTGTAATTACTTCACAGAAATACACGTCCAATATCTGTTTTCAATAAGAACAATAGGTACAAGATTATAACTCTCCCTATATGAAATAATTTACACACAGATGAAAGCTACACTATCTAAAATAATCACTAAATACATTTTTCTTCTAGGAAATAAACAAGCAATTTTTTGTTTTGCATGTTCAATATCAAAAAACATATAGCAGTAGTATTTTTTAAACGTAACTGATGCTCTAAAGTAAAAAAACCAAAAAAAAAGGGGAGGAGGAGAAAAAAGGAAGAAATGAGAAAAAAGATTTTCCATGAATGTGCAACCTAAAATCAACCAAGCTTATATTGTAGTACAACCATATTAAGAAACCACTGATCAGAAATACAACTTTTATGGAAAAAGTTTATAATCCACAAAACTGTTCATCAGGCCATGAAGTAAAATAGCTCCACAGTTTACAGATAAAACTGAGGCCACATAGACACGTGCTATGTCTTATCTCCAGGAAGTAGATGCTCAGGCAGAGGATGTGACACTTTGTTTGTAGACAGCATGGTATGCATTTCTCAGCAGGACGTAAGGGAAACAAGACTCCAAGAGATCCATTGTCAGGAATGGAGACTCCTGCACAATCTGAAAAATGACAAAAACACGAGGTTTTGCAGAACATGTTCTACTGCCTACTGCTGCTGATCTGTTTCAGAGAGATAATTCTGGTATGCACCACTACACCACTCAGATTTCATAGCAAAAAAAGCACAAACCACCCCAAACCCAAAGTTTAAGCGTTGGGGATGAATGCATTGCTATATGGTCACCCGTTGTCAAAGCCAGTCATTTAGCTTTCCTCTATACACACTCATAGAGCACTCCTGCCACTTCCAAAGGATACAGAATACTGAAAGGAAAACTGCTGAGCAGAGAGGATTCCCTCCCACCCCCTAACAGTGCTTCTTTAATGTGAAATTTCATTTGAATATTGCATGTACTAAATGATGAATTAAAATCATCTGAACAATGTGACACAATGTTCTAAGCAACAAACGACGATGGTAAAAATGCACATGTTGGGGGAACAGAAAAAAATTCATTTCCAATATCAGAATGCCAGGAAGAGTGACAAAACCAATGATTTCCACTAGTTGATGAGCTGCAATGCACAGAGTGACACCCAAAACCCCCTTGCTGAATGACGCAATGTGGAGCCTGTTCCTTAAGTAACACCTCAAAGCGACAAAAGCTTACCATGTCTAGTAGTAAGTAAACAGATTCTCTGTTCCTTGTAGTAGTTTTGTCTGTCTCCTGGCCAATCTTCAGTAGACTGGACGACGCAAGCTACATAAAAATTAGTATTTCAAAGCAATAAATAAGACAATGCATTGATCAACTTCTGCTATTTTGCTATACACATGCAAAACCCTTCTGAAGGAATCAATATCCTTACTGACAGGCATCGTGGTGTACTAGTAATTACAACAGGAAGTAATCCGCAACATGTGAGCCATCACTGGGCTTTAGTCTCAGGGAGCCCTTTGTATTTCTAGAGGTGTTTAATAAGCAATACGTGCTAAGTTTCGTACAAAAAGAGAATTCATTTATTGCAAAGAGCTTCTGGTTGTAATCATTAGTTGACTATTATAAAGTCTTCTGAAATTAATGACAAAACTTCCATGGGATCAAGATCTCGCTTTCTCTGTTGTTCCCAAAATGCATATAAACTTACTGTGCTTTGGTAAGATTTAAAGTGATTAGAATTTTTATCGTTTAAGTTTTACTCATTTTGTAACAGAAGGACAAACTAAGTTTTACTTCCTAAGTTGTATTTTTAACTGAAGAAATGTCATCCTAAGTGTAAATTAATAACGTTTTACCAGACCAGGAGCAACCCTACAATAGTAGTTTTAAATGATATCCAAGAAACTTGTAACACGTACTTAGGTATGACAGAATACAGTAAAATACTTCATTTGCAGTTGCATTGATAACCCAGGTTTTCATACCTAACAGAAATTTGAAAAAAAACAACCTCTTTTCAACTTTGAGATGTGCAATCATCATTCACGCCCTCGCACCAAGCAATGGCCACGTGCCTAAACCACAGTTACCAGATTAAGTTTAAACATTAACTTTAAAATCTAAATCACAATTCCTCTTGATAAATTCTGTCATTGATCGATTTGTAATATTGAGTGCGTATACTTCTAAATAATCTTACCACATGCTCATCAGTATTAAATAACCTCTGTTTAAATAACAGGAAAGCAGATCATCCCTAGCAGTACATTTTCTGCTTAAATGTTTTTCTTTCAGACTAATAGTAAGTGATATGTAAAAGGTGTTAGAAAAGAAAGATTATCAAAATATCTGAACCATCGAGTCATGGTCTGTGCAGTAAAAGCAGTGGTCTGAAACCAATTCGTAAACACTGGAAAAATGCAAACCTCATACCAAAAGTGTTTTTATCACATGAAACTATACTGGTTTCCTTCACTTGTCAAATGTATGCAACTTGACACAACTATTTCTCTTTCATCTTTTACAGCCAGCAGTTGCATTAGACAAGGTTAATGGCCAAAGGTTTTTTCTGTTTTACAAAATGCAATGAAATGCCAGAAATGAAAGATACTTTTTTTTTTAAAATAAAAAGTTTCTGAGGACTTCTATTACAGAAAGGTGTCATTAGCTCACCCCTGTAAGTGTGTAAGGCACCCAAAATAAGGGGAAAAGATATTTTTTCCTACTTCAGTGTCCAGCAGCAAAGAGAGTCAACTCAAGAAGAGTAGTTTTTAAAAATTAAAGTGAAACTGCCATTTTAGCCTTTAGATTCCCTTCAAGTATCAGATAATTAAGAGCCATTTTAAAAATTCTATTTCTCCTTAGGCAACACACTAAAATGCATCACCATCACCTCAGGTCTTTTGATTTTTTTTTTTCTTTTTTTTTCCTAAGCATCACTAAGCATTTCAGAAACTTTGATCTTCAACCTACTCTGAAGCAGAAAAATTCCTCTCCCCAAATATCCCTGTAAGACCGTGCTATCAGACTACTGTCTAAGTGGAAAAGTGTCAGAAGGTACAACTTAAAAGCCACTCTGGAGTTATCGTCTTTGAAAGAGTAAAAGAAACTAGAGTAAAAGAGAGAAAAAGTATAACAAACTTCTACTGATTTGCTACTGTTACTTCCCAACATCACACAGAGATGGCTATCGCTAAAGGACTACTACTAATGTACATATAGACTTGTATTAACAATATGCTTTTATCTCTTGTGCACCAAAACCAAACTGATGTGAAATCAATTGCATTGCATCCCAAATTAATTACATTTTCCACCCAAATTAAAAAATACTTCCTGAAGTCATAATTTTTTTTAAGATACAACTTTTAACCTATTGCTAGAGTTCAAAAAGTAACTTATTCACATCAGATTTTCTCCTAATCAAACACCATATTACACAATAACTTTAGTTCTTCTGCCATCTATACCTGCAGAAAAGTAACATTACAAGTGTTACAAAGCAGTATTGATCTTGGAATAAACATTGGTTAAACAGTACTCATCCACACTAATCTAAATCTTTATAGTATGCCTTGTAATTAAGATTACTTATGGCTGATTGCTGCTGCAAAGGTAACATTTGCAACGACAAGCGCATTGATAATTTAATAATAGCACCGCACAAGGTAAAGTATGTATAAAACCAGACTGAGGGGCATTAAGGGGTGAGAGTTCTCCTCTTTTTAGAGGAGCTAGGTCTAAAAATGAAGTTATACATACAGCCAAAAATTCTTTAAGACGGTCTTCAATGCTTCCCTTGTGGATGGTAAATAAAGCTGCAGCAATCTGGTTGATGGCTTTTGCCAAGCAATGAATGTTGTTGCAGTGCCCTAAACAAAAACATACACAAAATACCTCAGCATCATATTTGAAAATGACAGCAATCTTTGAAAGGTATCACCAAGGAGTAAACAGAGTTGGCACAATGAAATAGCAGCTTTTAGTATCTTACACAACAGGAGCAAAGTACTTTGAACTTGCATGAGGAAAGCCAACAGAAATATGGGTCTCCCTTCCGAATGCTATAATGGTCACAACAACCTAACAAAGATCCCTGTGGCTTTTAGAAGCAAGGAAAAAGGAGTATGTTGGAAGTTTTTCTAGCGTCTACAAAACCTGAGAGTATTGCCACTTGACTAGGCTAAAATGACATGTGCAAGCAGGATTTTTATTAAGCTAATTGGCTATTTTTCTCCCCTCTGTGTAAACAAACAAGTCATCATGCCCAGACAGCATTCACCCAAGAGATCTACAGGAACAAGAACAAAACTGTTGAATTGCTAATTGCAGTACATAACATCTTGCCTAAAATACACCCAGGCTTCAGGGGCCTGGAAAGTGATTAAATGACATCAGTTTGCAAACAGCACAGAAGACCTGCTCCTCAGTAAATTTGCTGTATATTCTAGGCAAATTAAATCAAATTAGTAGACACCTGAATAGCACTGTTCTTCACAGGATGTCAGGGGTTGGAAGGGACCCTGGAGACCTTCGAGTCCAACCCCCCTGCCAGAGCAGGATCACAGAATCCAGCACAGGTCACAAGGAACGCATCCAGGTGGGTTTTGAAAATCTCCAGAGAAGGAGACTCCACAACCTCTCTGGGGAGCCCATTCCAGTGCTCTGTGACCCTTACAGTAAAGAAGTTCCTCCTCATGTTGAGGTGGAACCTCCTGTACTCCAGCTTACATCCATTTCCCCTTGTCCTATCAGAGGGCACGAGTGAGAAGAGGCTGCCCCCCCTGACACTCAGCCCTCATATTTATAAACATTTATCAAATCCCCTTCTCAGTCTTCTCCAGACTAAAGAGCCCCAGGTCTGTCAACCTAGAGATGACTCCAGAATGAGCCACTCCATCGTTTTTCCAGGGAGGGAGGTGAGGCTGACTAGTCTATAGTTTTCTGGAACCTCTTTCTTGCCCTTTTTAAAGACTGGAGTGACACTGGCTTTCCTCCAGTCCTCTGGCACCTCTCCCATTTGCCACGATATTGCAAAAATCATGGGAGAGTGGTGGGGTGACAACATCAGCCAGCTCCCTCAGCGCTCTTGGGTGCATCTCATCAGGGCCCATGGACTTACGTACATTCAACTTCTGTAACTGGTCCTTCACCCAGTCTTCACTGACCAGTCGAGAGTCATCCCTCCCCCAGGCTCTCT
>JAAGNO010026245.1:19625-32284 GCA_033439905.1 Ceryle rudis
CCTTATTAGTTAATACAAGGTCCAGCAGTGCACCTCTCCTTGTTGGTTCCTCCACTACCTGCATCAGGAAGTTATCACTGATGCACTGCAGGAGCCTTCTGGACTGAGTACGCCTGGCATTGTGGGCTTTCCAACAAATACCAACTTAAATCATCACCCATGACTACCAGGGAGACTGTTCCAGACGCTACCTCCAGTTGACTGTAGAGGCCTCGTCAACATCATCTTCTAGGTTTGGTGGTCTGTAGTAGACACCCAGAATGGTTTCACTCCCCTTTCCATGTTCCTTAATTCTCACCCACAAGCTTTCAACCTGTTCTACCTCCCCCCTGGGATAGTAACTATTTCAGTTGCTCTTGCACATAAAGAGCAACACCACCACCTCACCTTGTTGGTCTGTCTTTCCTTAATAGTACATAGCCATCCATGACAACATTCCAGTCATGGGAACTGTCCCACCACATCTCAGTGATTGCAATTAATTAAATATTGCTGCAAGAATGCTAGTCCAAATTAAGACTAGATCACCACTTCACTTGAACATCAGTTAAGAACATCTGACCTGCTTAATTCTGCTGATTTAAGTTTATGTTTGTTTTTGAAGCACTTGATTTTTCTAAGTGATTTCATTTTTATGTCTCAGACTGTAGAAAATGCATCAGCAAGGGAATTCAGCTAACAGACTGTTGTCTTCCAGCTTACGACAGGTTTCAAGTATTTGGAAAAGGCTATGTCTCTTGCAGACTAGTGTTCTGTTCTAGCCTCCAGAAGACAAACTGGTGCTCTAGCCTGATATTTGAATAGCAGTTCACATTTCTTACTGGGAACAAAATAAAAGGTCTGTTTGAGTCTGAGCCTTTATCTGGAGCTTGTGGAAGAAACAGGCTTGATCTTGAAATAGGCAGAGAGAACACGACGTTACTAAAGTTGTCCAAGAACTGTCTGTATTTGGGAGGCATGTCTTGCAAGATTAGAAAGCTGAAACTCCCTTCAAACTTGACTTGTTGATGGATAAATTCAGGATTTGTCCAGGGAATTTACTTCATAAAAAGCAGCATTTATTAAGTTCTCAGTGTGGAAATAGCATCTATATTAAGTGTCTAAGCCAGATGTTCTACAATAAGAGCAGAACACAGGAAAAAGTAATATTATGCAAGGAAAGCGGGACTGACAATGTCATTCTGTTTGTTCAGTCATTTTTGTACAGTGAACGTATTTTATATATTCATTTTGCCAGACTATTTTCCTCTCAATAAAAAGAGCCCACTCAGTAAAGAACTACATAATACAGAGGCCACATCTCATAAAATGAGTAGCAACTCCTAATACAGGCTTGAGTTCTAAATGTAACTTCTCTCCAGTCACAGTTTTATGAGATCTTATTAACTGTACTTAAAGAACCCACTTTGAAACAGGCTTTGTCTGACTCTGTGTTAAGAGCTACTGAATGTAAACGAAATCACTGAAACCGGAATATTTTAGCCACATGATATAAACCAGAATTATCTGTTGTTTCAGCCTGGTAAGGCCCTGAGGACTAAAAGCATCCTTGGAAGAAAGGAGAGTTTGAGGAAGGCAAACCTGCATCAGCTCTAAGCTGCTGGAGAACCTCTGGCTAGCTTGTCTCATATTCTTAGAAATAAATTTGTTGAGAGGTGAATGTGAAAATATAATCACTGTTAAAAGCTTTCAGTACTGTGCCCCTGGCAAGTAGTGGACGTTCTGAAGCTCTGCAGTAGGTAAGATGCTTTTGAAGGAGAAACTGCTTCCAGAGGGTTTCTTTTACAAAACTATAAAGAAGCAGTATTTAAGAGATGTGTTCTTAAACACACATAAGCAAGTTCAGTTGGACTGAGTTAAGAGAACCAACCCCATAGTCCTTTTAAAAAGCAAGTTTCTGCCCGTGTCCCTCACTAATCACATTTGATATTCCCTGCTCTTGCCTAGATTCTGAGATTTTTTGTTCAGCCATCGTGACTTTGAAAAAGCTCGCAAAACGCCATAGAAATACTATGAGAGGGCAGGTAACATGAAACAACTCTGTGGGCTACCACCTGTTCTCCCCATTCATCAGAAAAAAGCTGTTAACTTGCAAATTCCTAACTTTTCAAACTGATATTTAAGGTCTGCTCACTGCATCACAGATTTATCCAACTTTGTCCAACTTCACAACTGACAAAAGGCTATGCTCTGCTAGAGTTAACAAATCCATAATCTCTCAAAACCGAAGAAAATGTTATTTACCCCCATTTAAAATAACAATCTTAGGGGGGGGTGTCTCAAAAAGCATACTACACTGATACAAAAGGCTTTGGTGTCTTGCTAGTACTTTCAATTTTCCGAAGACAGTTTAGATGTTCTTGCGAGTTAAATTTCTCACTGGATTAAGATAACCACACTTTAAAAAACATCAAAACAAAACAACAACATTGTACCTAGAAAGTGGGTGCAGAATAAACATGGTCTTTTATGTGAGCCATGCTACACATCACAAAGGTAACAGCTTGAACAGTTAGCTGAAAGGTGACTTTTTGTGTGTGTTGGAACAGTTCTGTCAGGTGTCTGGTTGGGGTTTTTTTTTGTTTGTTTTCTTCCAACTTCACTTTGTCTAAAAGAGAACTTTTTTTTTTTTTTGGTGGATTACATGCAAAGTATTTCCTTGAGGCATTTTTTTTTTTTTTAAAGTAAAAAAGTTTAACTACCGTGTAGGATATAATTCTGTTCAGAGCTTACACCATCCAGATTCTGTTTGCAAAATGTTATGCTTAGTAATATGAACAGCATATTAAATATAGAAAAGACACCTTGTGTGAGTGGCCCAAAGCCAATGTAAAGATAACTAAAACTTCTACACCATTATATAGTAAGTCTCACAGTAATTAACATAGAATGTATGCTGTGGCAGTTGCATGTATTAGGATGAGACTGCCCCCTACAGTAACTGAACGGCTCTTAAAATCGCAAGTAGAAGATTCATTTTTCCGAGAAAGTTACCTCAAACAAAAGCCAAGTAAATGATTTTTAAAGTAACCTTCAGAAGAACTTTCCTGCACTGGGGCTCAGCGATTTTTAAATTTTATTCACTACAAAATGTAAGTAAATGTTTAAAGCAAAAGTATTCAATATTTATAGTATACTATATACTATAGTGTATATATAGTATATCAAATATACCAGGATTTTGAAGAAAGCACTCACAGCAAATACTTAGCTGACTCTACGTTACCTTCAATGGCGGGGCTATACTGAGACATCACGTTACTAGCCAAAGTTGGCAAGGAGACTGCCACGAAGACCATGAGAAGGCAAGCGATTTTGTATTCTTCTTCTGGACTAATGTTTTCTACAAACAAAAGCAAAGTTCTTTAATTAAAGAAGTCATATTCAAGTATTTTCTTTCAACTGCAGGTAGTTGAGAGTACCAAAACATTTGTCCAAACTGAAATTTAAATCCATCAACAACAAACTTAGTGTGTTGTGAAAGGAGGAATTTTATGTCAGTCTTGCCAAAAGACACAGGGTGGATCTTCAAAATATCCAGTTTGTCATCTACAGGAATGAAGGCAAGCTGCTGCCACCCTATCCCTTCTAACCATTTAGTTACTAAGACTTCAGTATCCTGTGCAGAACAGTATTTTTACATGCTGGTATAAATCCAGTTATTGCTCTGAGGAGAGCTTCTCTTGCACTCACCCTTTGATAAGTGAGCAGAAGGTGATGTGCACTCACCTCGATTCACGCTAAAACCTTGTGTTTTCAAAACCAGCATCACCACACATTAGCGTAAAATTAGGGTTTTTTTAAAAAAGTTAACACTTGGTCAAATACAGTAATTATATCTGCATAAACTGAATTACTAAAAGCAAAATACTTCAAAATGCAAAGGTAAGAAACAAAATACAATATCCTAACCAATCATGAAAATACACAAAAATTCCCTGCCTTCCTCACACAGTTTCAACATTTCACATCTGCACCACAATGAAAATAGTCTGTTTAAAATGCCATTTCAGATACTAGCTATCGTCCAAGGACATAACTATGCATATTATACATATAATGTATGTAAAACAAATACACTTTTAAAAACGTATATGAAGAAACTGTGCTTGTCAATTAAGTGTGCTTGACAATTGTGCTTGAGAATTAAGTTTGAATATCAGAATGCCCCTTGGAACTAGTTTTATCTTCCCTTCCCAAAATAACTACTACTAAAGCATGAAAATACAACTTAGGTAGTATTCAAGATGTTCTTGATCTGATTCTAACATTAACCATCCATTACACACAGGGTGGGGGGAAAGCAATAAAGTGCTCAATAAGGAAGATAGAGGAAAAAACAGAAGACTGTCAAAGAGCACTTCAGAGTCTAAAGTCATGCTTTCAAACCTGCCAGAGTAAACAGACTGAAAAGGTTACGACAGCAGTGCTCTAAAGTGAGTAAGAGGAAGCACCGCACATGTTCCGACATTAAGATGTTTATTTTGCCATGTTTCCCCTTGTAAGCTCCACGTTAATGCTCATATAACATGGGAGTAATGCAACATTGTGAAGCTCACAGAGTGACACAGATTTGTTACAGATCTGTACAACAGAACTGATCATGTCTTCATAGTTGTTCACAACAGAGTCCTATTTTCACTGTCCTTAAATTACAGCTGTTTTCACCATTAGCTGTTAAGCTCCTTCAACATCATTTTGTTATTTATTTCTATGTCAACAAGTTCTGTGGTTGAAAAGATTCTCGAGATAACACATCAGTAGGCAGCAGGCACTAGTAATTCATGTTCTTGTGCCATTTATGGAGTTCATCGAAGGAATACAAAAGGACTCAAAATATAGAAGTCTCCTCCTAAAACTATAAACATTTCCATGCCTGGGTGCATTTATTTTTTTTGGCTCCCCCCATTATTATTTACTTATTAGACTATTTTTTATTAAGTTGTAACTTCTTACCTGATTTTTGGGAAGACAGTGCTACAACCAAGGCAGGATCAATCTCACAAGGCAATCCAGCAGCTGATGACAGTTCATATACATTCATTGCTACCTGAGGACCAGAAGAGAGATAATTACAAAAAAAGACAACAAAGAACGCATTTTAGGTTGACATGATGAGGTACAGTTTTGCTGTCATGTTTAAAATGTTCATATTTGAGTTTGAGGCACTAAGGAATTTCAACAGACTTGGCTAAACCAATATAAAAAGACTAGATTTGTGTTTCTAACCTACATTGAACAGCTGGGCCAGTACTTTGTGCGCTAGATTGTAATTTCTTTTTGTCATGCCAAATGCAGTTTGTTTACTTTTCTACGTCCTGACTTCCAACTAGCTGTTTCCACACCTTTCTTCACTTCCAAAGAAACCAAATCTACCAGATCTAAAGTATCAGCTAACACCTGCAAATACGGCATTTTTAGACAAAACCTTAAAGTTCATCTGGTAAAATATTACAGTAAGGCAGAAATCTTGCAACATTCAAATCCAATACAGATTCAGTGTCCAGTGATTCCGAGTACCAAGAATTAAGACTTTAAGTAGCCCTAAAACTTAGAGGAACTAAGAGCCTGTCCTAGGCTGCATCTTTCATTGCCATTAACATATGTTCACAGTTCTCTCTCTCAATTTCCATTTTGGACAAAGTATGTGAAGCCGTAGTTCAGATGAAGCTCTGCAAAAGCTGTTTTCTACCAAACACAAAGGACTATAGGAAATGTTGGCAATGGGTCCTACTGCCATTAATATTTGAGATGTTTGACACCTTGTCCATAAATTCTCACATATAGATGGTCAGCTGCATATGGTGCATGTTGTGCAGACTATCTTTGTTTGGGCGCTCAAGTCTGGCTACCTGAGGGCAAGTTCAGATGTTAGCAGCATGAAGTGTTGTTTACAGCACTGTGCTGTCAGCAGAACATAGGATATTAGCTTGAGTTACATTTAAGGAGTTAAGAGCATCTGGACAGGAGCTGCTTCACAACAAACTGGTTAAGAACCACCAGTGGAATAAATGCATGCCTGTTTCTACAAGCCTGCATAGACCACCCAACAATATTAAAAATAACCAAATAAAAGGAGAACAAATCTCCCTTTTGCCAGTCACCCCAAATCATAAGTTTCAGGGATAATGAAATAAAACCCAAGTACTTATTTCATCAACAGCTTTGAAGATATTTATGCTTTGCTGGGTAAATTCACTACATAGGAAATTAACTGTGTTGTTATGTCCTAAAATATGCCCAATTGGGCAATTGGCCCAATGCACTGTACAAAGCCTTATGAAGATCTGTCTATTGACATGCCTTCATTTAAAAGAAGCCTGTCTCATCGTTCCAAAAGAAGCCTTTGTTGCCTACAATTGCACTGCTGTATGTGACAAAGCCAGGAGAAAGCTCAGACAATGTGCTGCTGATTGTCCAGGACTTAATTGTTAGCAGGCTCACAGCACAGTCCTGGCCCTTCCAACAAGTTGTTTTCAAGACAAAACTCTGGGCAAAGTTGCCTGGTAGCACACGTCAGAGTTCCCAGTATTCCCAGTAGGCACTATGGGCAAGACTACAGAGGTTTGGCTCCTCCATACACAGTCCTTCAACATCATTCAGGCAATCTACGTACTCTCAAACAAGCCTACATGGCATCACACTGCACCACATGATGTGGCATTAGAATTGCAACATGTGAACACCAACATGGTGGACTGTACCACAGCACTTAGAATTTATTTTGGACACTATGAATTAGAAAAAAACCACACACAAAATAGGTACATATTTCAGAATCACAGGGGAACTACAGA
Source organism: Ceryle rudis (assembly GCA_033439905.1). NCBI lineage: Eukaryota > Metazoa > Chordata > Aves > Coraciiformes > Cerylidae > Ceryle > Ceryle rudis. The sequence continues at coordinate 26,423 of JAAGNO010026245.1, forward strand.
CCCAGAGAAGGCCGACAGCCAAGTACTATGTGAATCGGAGGCAACTAGGTGGTGGTACAAGGCATGAGCCAGGGAAAAGTCCTCAGCATGGTTTTATTTAGCAGTAGTTTTTTCCTGCCATACAGTTATTCCAGTGACTTCCAGAAGAGAAGCAGTGAGTACTATGCTTTCTCATATCTGCTGACACAAATGAGTTCAGGGTCATCTTTAGAGATCCACTGAGATGTTTAAAATGATCTGTTATCATCCACTTAAAAATATCAATAGCAAAATATGGTCTTAAATGATTACTGTGGCAGCCTTTATCCCACCCTATTTTTCACCACCCCTATGAGAGTAGAAGGTGTAAGATGCTTCAAGCAGTGAACTTCCCTTCTCATCTCTTCTGTATGATGATTCTTTAAACTCAGTAATGGACCATGATGCTTTGGTGATCAATGATTTTCCTTGTAAATACTATAGGCAAGAACTTTAAAAAGGTTTTCCTTGAGGAGTGCAATGGCATCATTTTGATATAATTTTTATCATGAGCCAGTATCCTCAATGTTAATTTTCCACAGCATTTCCACAGAATTCCTCTACTGTGGTATGAATTTCAATGTCTTCTGGGACATCAAACATTTATGCCTGGTTTATCAGCATGGCAAGTTCCAAAGAGTATGTGATGATATTTTGGAGTGAAACAGCATGTGTGTGAAATTTCAGTAACATATTCTTCATGCAAGCTGACTCATTTTCAGACAGACAGCTAAACTGTATCTTCTGAAATAAGGCCCACCACAATGGACTTGAACAGTTCTTGTAATGTACTTCTGAAAGAGGAGAAGGATGTGTTTTATTTAGTAACTCTTCATATGCAACAGAGCTTAAGTTTCTTTCCTCAAGAGTCAAAAGAAAGATGTAAACTTCCAAGTTCAGGAATAACAACATATTCCGGCCTCAAAAACCATACTTAGCTCAAGAGCAGATTTCTAAAAATTGTTTCTGTAAAAGTGAATCAAGAGTTGTAGATTCCACTACACATCTTCTACACATCCAGTTGCCACAATACCATTAAGAAGCTTGCAAACCATCGTCACAGGCTCCAAGCTGCGATATGAGACTGAAAAACCAGCTAGGCTGCAACTACTGTGCAGATGTGTCCAGAAGCCACATAATGTACCAAATGTATGGAAATATACAGCCATTCAGAAGCAAGGCACCTTATTTAAGCTGCTAAGTTTTTTTTCAAGCCTTTCAGACAGTGGGTTCACAAGAATTTTCAATTTAAGGTCAAAAATCAGACATGCATAGAGCTCCAATCACGTACAGGGACTCCTTGTAACATTTAGTTTTACCAGTTATAGTGCTCACACAACGAAGCATCTCAGTATTCTTCTCTTTATCACTTAGTCATGTTTTAACACTTGGAAAATTTTGTTCTTTGCTCTTTCCATGAAAGTTCTCAAATGCAGTCACAGGCAGATAAAGACTTGTGCTTATCCTCTTGCTTGTGGGTATTTTGTTGTGGTGGTTGGTTTTTGTGGGGGGGATTTTTTTGTGTGTGTGTTTCTGGATTTTTCACACTACACATGAAAGTCTTGCCCATTACATATTTCAGTAAACTCCAAAAATGTCTCCATTGCACTTTGGGCCAAACATTACCTTCATATCAGTCTCTCTTGGAATGTGATCTTTAAAGTCCTCGATGGAACTTACAAGGAAAGGAATGTGGTAGGATAAGACCTAAGAGACACAAACACATACAAAATGAAAAAAAAAAATACTTCCCACATTAATGATAAATTAGACACTACCACTGCTTTACTGAATTTCGGTTTTTTTAATTAGTTTTTCCTTTGTGCATCTGAATTTGTAGATTTAAGACACTGAACCCTAATTAAACACAAAATCAAGCTGACTGCAAAGTGAAATTAAATCTTTTAAAATGTACTAAACACAGAAACCACCAAGGCATGCTCAAACTGAAAAGTCTGTGTTTTAATGTAACATTTTTCTGAGTAGTCCTCAAAAAAGTAGATTCCCCCACCTCCAACTTGCAATTCAAGGTTCAGTAACGACTGACTATTGCCATTTTATCCATATGCCAATCTTTTAAGAAGTAGCATTCCCAAACAGTGAAGCTTCAAATACCCTATCATTCCATCCCATTAAATACAATTAAAATTATTATTTGCAACATATTAAGTTATTTCTTACATCTCTAAGTGCTTCCTGTGCCAACGACCGAAAAGACAAGATAACGCCAATAATCGTCATTCTCTTCAAAACACTGTCAACAGCTGAACAGAAACAAGAACAATAGTGAAAAGAACCTGTTGATGTTTACAAGCTCAATTCTTTTAAAAAACAAACAAAAAAGAAAAACCAAACCAAAAAGAGAGAGAAAGAAAACATTTAACAAAATATTGAAAAACAAAGGTCCTGAGACAATGACATTCCTTAAAAGAGCCTAAATAAGCAGTGCTTAAGCAGGGTTTTATAGCTGAGTTGACGGGAGCATTTCTATTTTCAGTAGAAGACTATCCTGTTAACCACTTCACAGAATGAATCCCGCTACACACTGCAGATAACGTTGGATACTAACACTAATTCTGTCTTTTCTTAAGCCCAAAAGTGTTACTTTGTAATAATTACTTTTGTTTAAAACAATTACTTATGTTAATTACATGCAAAAAAATCCTTCCAAGGAAGGCAATAATTTACACCGTGATGGAAACAAATCAGCAACATGTGTCAAAAAAAAAAGAGCCCATGTTTTGTATTCTGCAGCTACACACCCAGTTGCAGATTACTGCTCTTACAGATGAGAGCTGTCATCCCTGAAAACTGCCCAAAGCTCCTCACTTCTATAGCACACAGGCACTAATTAAAACTCACATCTCATTGTGCCTGCATGGGAGACATACGAAACTTTTTTGAAAGATGCATCAGTTTATGTGAGCTCACATTTTGCTGCTTCTGTATATTTAATACAGAGAAGTTATTTTTTTCTCATTTTCTTTACAAAGACAGAGATAAAAACCCAGTTCTTTATCTTCAGTAGGACCTTGCAAGTTACCCACATGATAATCTTTTAAAGAGTGCTGCCATCTGGTCTGGCTTGTCAAAGCTGGTCCTCATTTGTGTGAGAACTTCAACGTTCTCCACCACAAGTTTCTAAAAAGAAGCAAGGATTCAGGTCAGCAATAGATTTCAGTATGTTACCAGGATAAATGCATGGGTATTTCAGGACATTCCCATCTAGCAGAGGCGCAACTGAACTGGAATAGGACTATATCATCATCATTATTGTCAGGCACCACTCTACACAAAAAACAAGCTCTGAATCAAAAAGCAAAGAATCAGACACCCCTTAAAACATGATTATTATATTCAATATATACAACTTCTTAAAAGAAAGGAATGAGACTCAGTAAAGCCAGGCAATAGCTCCACATGCTATTCAGCTTTTATAAGAAAAGTCTACATCTAGCAATAAAAATTCAGCTTCACAAGGTAATCTGTTATTTGGTTGCTATTTTTGCTAGTTATACTGTAAGGACTATAAATTTAATGGTGGCAAAATTGAAAAATGGAATGAGGAGTGTAAGAGTCACACTTAAATCCTGGTGCAGCTTATTTGAAATTTTCTTCCATTATAATATAAAATAAAAACAAAGACATTTCCTCAAGTCCCAACACCTTAGCCTGCAACAGTTAAACTCAAGTGCCCTATTTTTCACATTTTTTGGTCACAATTTGACCAAAAGAAAATAAAATGACTGTTTCTAATTTCTAACAGCTCTTATACATGCAACTTGTGGCTTTAGGGTAAATTTAGTAACTATTATGGAATCATTCTCCAAATATGTATCAGATTTAAATTTAAATTACAGAGATTGCATAATCACATCTATAAAATGTCAGATCCGAAAAGGATTTCTTACTAGCGGAGAAACTTATGTTGTTCCAAGTAGTATTCTTAAACTCTCTTCAAGCAAGAAATAGGTACTTTATTCTAACAGAAAATATTTTCACAGGAAGAAAGCAAGATATTCTGGATTGGGGTGGTCTTCCAAAGATTATTAATCATTTTATTCTTCAAATGGATACATTCCAATACATCTTAATTACCAAGCAGCACAAAGGGAGCATAAAGGACAGAGCAAGAAAAACTACTATTCATCAGATGTGTAGGCCATTGTAATGCTGAAATGCAATTTAAGATCTATCCTGTAAATATCTAAGAGGAGATACACCTACAGGAACCTACTGCTAAGGATCCACAAACACGGGACCTTGAGAGTTCTGCTAACTGCTTTACTAGTTTTATTTTACTTCGCTTCTCCAAAACCAGGGTAAACATAGAAATTTAATTTCCCTGCTTGCCAGTTGCTGAAGAAATATTGCTGTGACCCCAGGAGAAAACAACACAACTTAAAACTATAATGCTGCTATGAAATAAAGAGTGGTTTGTGTTTACTCCCACCTCCTAGACAAGCAGCTGGTACAAAGCAGATCTGTCCAACAGCTTAGACCTCTCAGATTCAATCACATTGTGTCATGGCTGTGCTATTTCCATAAGCTCAGATCTATCCATTAGCCACCAGTCTTCCCACTTTCATTCCTTTGGTATTGAGTGAGAAGCAAGGGAAGAAATAAGCTATCCAAGATGTAGCAAACTAACCACCTCCAAGAATGTGGGCCTGCACATAGACACAAAAGACGTACTTCTACGCTGAAAGCCAAAGTAAGACCGGTTTGCACTGAAATCAAGATGGGCAATTTTAAACCAACCGATGTGTCAGAACTTGGCAGATGTGTGATATTTTAATTTAAATCCCTCAAAGCTTTCCAGAATTCAAGATTGAAGGCAACAGCCCACGCATATTGTTACTGAGTCAAGCTTTCAGCTTTATGAAAAATAACCAGCATATTACTTTAAGATTTAAAAGGAACAGGCTGGAAGAGTCCAAATAGTTACTGAAATGAGGCAAACTTCCCCTCCTCACCTCAGCCTTAAACTTCAGATATAAACCAAACACCTGGTCCCACTGCAGGGAGCAAAGCAAGCATGTTGAACCCTACCCTTAATACATTCACCACTCTATCCTCTCATCGCTTCCTTCCCCCAAGCCCAGATGTTCCTCAGTGCTCTCTGGCTAAGCCAACTGCATCTCAGCCAAGAGATGAACATTTTATTACTTTATTTTTTTCCTCCAAATATGTGGTCACGTGGATCTACATTATGTTCTGCTTATCCTTAGCGGTGTAAGAAAACAACAAAACTCAGAGACAATTTAAAGTTCCTTTTCAAATGACACTGAGATGCAGTATCAATTGTGCTGATTTTGAGGAAGACAGTAAGGGGACAAATAAAGCAGCCACCAACAAACATCTGCCCAATCTTTGTGGCAGATGTCACTGTGCATAGATTTTAACCTTAAGAGTTCTCACCTAGAAAGTCTCATCCTGAAACTCAAAAATTGGAATGGGCATAAGGAACTAACTACCCTGTCTAGTTGGTTACTCAGGTCAGGGTTGCTGTGTGCTCTTGGCAGCAGCTTGGAAAGCAGGAGCAGCACCTCAGTTGTGACACTGAGTAAGAGGCTGCAAATCTTCTAGGCCATTGTACATTGTAGCAACTCGGCAGCACTAAAATTCAGTGTTTACAGAGAGAACAGAATCACAGAATCATTAGGGCTGGAAAGGACCTCTGGGATCATCAAGTCCAACCTTCATCCTAACATTCTCTATCCCCTAGACCATAGCCTCAAGTGCTACTTCTACTCGTTATTTAAAGACCTCCAGGGATGGTGACTCCACCACCTTCCTGGGCAGTCTGTTCCAGTGCCTCACCACTCTCTCAGTAAAGAATTT
>JAAGNO010026245.1:32384-44046 GCA_033439905.1 Ceryle rudis
TGATCCCCTCATCCAGGTCATCGATAAAGATATTAAACAAGACTGGTCCCAAAACTGAGCCCTGAGGGACACTGCTTGTGACTGGTCGCCAACTGGAGTTAACTCCACTTACCACCACTAAAAAAATTTTTAAAACTGCAAGGTGGGACGTATTAAAAACACATACTTTAAAAGGCCTGGTATGCTAATAACAGTAAATTGTTACTGAAGAAGAAAATGAAAGTTCCTTAGATCTCTTAAGTATTCATGTGCATTTTTAAAATCATAGCACGTATGAATAGTTACAAAAAACTCTTTGTTGTAATTGGTGGTTAAATAAATTGAAACTGATGAGATGTAATAACAACCTACTGTCACTTCCAGATTTAATTCTAAGAGTAAGTCATATGAAAAGCAAATATATGCTAATTAGTGACATTTTAATAGTATGACTATCCTGGGAAAGCAGTGCATGTTATTAAGTTTATTAAAACCTCTTTCCAGAAAGAGTTAATTACAGAGGCACCGAGTGCTTCCCCTGTCATTGTTCGTTGTTTTGAACATACATGCAGCTAGCTTTCTTAACATGCCCATGTTTCCACTTTTTTTTCATGGCATCAACTTTACTGTTTGCGTTGTTGTAGGTATCATATTTATTTATATGAGTACAGACCTTTTTAATAAATGGATGCTGATCAGCCAGAGAGAAACATATGTCTAAAACCGAGGAAAACTAACCAAGAAAAAAGACCTGAAGTCTCCCATCTGTGTGGCCTGAACAGTAAGTGTTCATGCACATAGTAAAGAAAGTTAAGTCCTTACAGATGACTAAGATATATTTGAGTTTCTCATGCTAAGTTTTGAGAGTCAATGGACTGGAGATCTTGAAAAAACATTTCTCCTTCCACTGGTGATAAAAAGGGACTTGATTCCTAACTTTGGGTATCTAACAGAAAAAAACAACAAAGCCTTCATAAACTCCTGACCATTCAGCTGCTGAAGAACATAGGATAGACATGTACTACGTGTGCAAACGTACTACAAAATGAGTAAAACTCACAGCTTTATTCAGTTTGTTTGATGCAGTTGTTTCAAAAAGATGGCATGCAGAAGCATAGCTATTAGAAATCCTAAAGGAAGCTTAAACAGAACGCTACCCCCCTTCCCACCCACCAGTTTCCCAAGGTTACCTTAAGCTCAGCAACCTGTGAAGAAATATGCCACATCAGACTTTCACTTAAGAACTTCATGCCATATGGTCCCAGAAGCTCAGAAAGGGCTCTTGTTTCTGAGAAACAAAACAAACTGTTCTACTTCAAACATTCCTTCTTGCGTTATTTGTTGCCCATCATGTATCTACCACTGGTATTTTAATAGCAAAAATATTTTACCACAAAGCAGAATTTTAGATACAAGAACTTGTATTGTAGTAGAACTGATGCAGCAGCCACCAACAACATCATATGCCTGTTTCTGTAGCTAAAATGCAACAACCCTAACTTTGACCCAAAACAGAAAAAGCGAGCTCTCTCAAGACAGAGAGGCAGCACAAATAAGAAGTACATAAAATACTACTCAAGTCTAAGCAACGCTGTCTACAATAGAAAGCTCTAGGAGCTGCTCTTTTCCCAATTACTCAAGCATACAGTCTGATCTCACAAATGTTTGGTAGAAACGTAAAAGTTTACCTGATATGTCAGAGTACTCCTCAGCATTAAATGTCAATTCATTTTCTGTAGGCAAATTCACAAATGCCTTCATGGCTGGAAAATAGGCTATGTGACCATTGCTGACTTGTCGTAGCAAAGTTTCCAAATACCTTATCAGAAAGGGAGAAAGTTTCAGACAAAAAGACACATGCTCATTGATATTCTACAGAGATGAAGTATACTTGTGTGACAAGGGACAGCAAAGCCTATAGACTCTACTGTTACTTTCATGGCTCGACTGGTATCTGTATCTTAGTCTACATCTCCCTGCTGTAAAAAGTGAATTTCAGAACAGGCAAACCTTGAAGTACTTTTAACAGATATCAGGAGAAATAAACTTCAAGTTGCAAACTTAAGAACATTCTAAACAACTCCCTTTCTCCATTTACAGATTTTTTCACTACATAAAAAATATTATAAAACCCCTTTTAACAAATGTTCATATAATTACTTACCAATTTGTGTAGAGACTGGTAATGGTTGGCTCACCGTGACTATCTAAATGCTGGGTTTGCTGAAGCAGAACATTGTTAAATACTCGTGTAATGTCGATCTGTACATAATTTTCTATTGACTGGAGGACTGTCATATAGGCTCTTACACTGGTTAACAGCTCTGATGGCTTTGCAATCTCCTGCGTTGCTTGATTATACATCGTCATTCCAACAATTGACCTGCGAGAAACAAAAAAAATTGGAAACAAATAAATTGCATTTCTTAGGAAACTAAATCAGAGGCAAATATGCAGCTATAAAAACTGTTTCATATTCAAATTTATTTATCTGAATACTTCTCCAAGCTGCAAGTATAAAACTCTAATCAATACACATACTACACCAGCACTTTTAGAAACAGTTTTAGATGCCAAAGACAATTGTATTCACGATTCCAGCAAAAAATTCATGATACAGTAAGAAAACTCACCAAGCATTTTTAAAACAGCTCTCCTCCCTTCCCCTCCCACATAAGGACAATCCATAATGTGGAAGATTTTATATTAAAACTACTTTGGTAAATAAATTAATGTTCAAGTCTTTTAAAATGCAAAACTTCTGGGAAATGCAGTAACAACGATGTATTTTAAAACATTCAGAGCATATTAAGTACTGCAAAATTTCTTTGACCAAAGTTGCTGTCATAGTTTGTTTAAAATATCTGTAAAAAACCCATATAGCTGTAGTTAAGTATGAATTCAAAATATTCAAAACAAAACTTCTATATTCTGTTGCTTTGCTTAAAAATTTAAAGGTATATCTGATTATCTTGCAATATTAACTATGCCTACTGTATTTGAGTGCCTAAATTTTGTATGACAATAAATGTCACTTAAGCATCTGAAAAAATAAATATAAATTGAATACCATTCTGTTTGGATATTGTCTCAATTCTTTCACGAGGCAAGAAAAAGGAAAGCAGTCTCTGAAAGCCATTTGCCCATGACTTTAGCCCCAATCCACAAGCAAGCCCCCCAAATTACAAAAAATAAGCAAAGGTGACCAACACTGGTGTGAGTTCATAAACCTGAAGATTACAGCTGACTTCTTTTAAGGTCATTAAGTTACCCTCACTTTTATTCCACCCTGTCTTACTTGAAAGATGGAGCGCTCTAGTGATCTACTATTATGTCTTGATAATTAAAGCTTATTAAGCCTTTATGCCCTCCTTGAAATATATACCTACTAACCCTTGGCATAACATACAACTAGGATAGCTAGCTACTTTAATATGAAGTCCTCTCCAGAAGTTGCCATTTGCTTCTTTTTATAAATAATGATAGAAAGATCAAGGTAAGAATGGATACGAGTGTCAAGTGGCAGTACTTTTTTAAGAAAAATAGGTAATTAAAGATTCTTCTCAGTTGGCTTTGTTAGGTCTTGAGTTCTGACTTTTGCATTTCCTTTCAGCAAGCCAGTAAACTCAAATACTTGAAACAATCCAATGCCATGCAAAAGAATGGTGAGAAGAGTCTATAAATGCCTAAAAATAGGCACCACCAACCACACATAAAGGAAAACATATAGGAAAAAGGAAAGCACGATCAGGCTGTTAAATAGGGGACAGGCATTTCAATATATTTTGTTTTAAAATAGGAACTAACAATTGTCTATGTCTGCATATATAAATTAATTGTCATTTTAGTCAGAATTTGACTTAAGATTTCACAATCCACCTTTAAAAATAAGTTTTATGTAGTAAGTTAAGAATACTTCCAACATCAAATCAGCAAAGACTTATCTAGTAAATAAATATTAATTTTATATTTCTTACTTGGTAAAGCGGATTTCCAGGTGAGATGTTAAATATTCTCTTGGGGTAAACGTGTGTTCCCAAACCACCATATTCGGTACATAATTGATTGAGAAGCAGAGCTCAGAAAGTGCAGTGTGCAGTTTGTCCAGGCTTTAAGAGGAGGCAACAAAAAAACTGAGAAAAATCTTTCATGTAACGCATGCAGGTATTAGCATGGAAAGCACACACTGGATGGAAGACACCTCAAGAGCAGGTATAGCTCTAGCTCTTCCTTTCATTGTCTTTTTCTGTTTCGAGATACTTTTCTATATCATTTAAAAAACAGTATTTTGGCTAAGAACACATTCTACAAGCACATACTGATATGCATCACACAGAGGGATGACATATATATATTTATATATGTATATGAATATGTATTTTTTTTCTCCTTGAAAAGAACAGTCTGTTAAGGTGGTTTTCCCTAACTGAACTAAGAAATGCAAGTAATGTTTGGTATTAGCCAGCATTAGAAACCTAAAAACATTGGAGGACTGACTCTCAAGCTATGAGTAAGTTCTTTTTCTTCAACTTGTCTGCCTTTACAGTTTTCTGATCTTTGCTTGTTGTAATTGTAGCAAAACCACTTCCCTTTCAGCAGTGCCTGTGTTTGGGTGCTCCCGGCCACAACACTAAACATTTATTGTTTCCTTTCCTAGCTTCCTTCCTCTTTATGCTTTCATCACTCTACCATCTTGAGGCACTAGATCCTCAACTACATCCCAGCAGCTGAAGGCCTTTTGATAGCAAGAACTTCCAGCCCAGCCTGTACTTCACCCAGTTAAGTGTCAAAGCAAGGCAGAATCAAACATGCCATCCACTCCTTGGGCTCCCACTTCCACAACGATTAATATATACAGGAAAACTACTCCAGCATGGGGATCCTTTCTGCTCAGGAAAGGAAACAGCCAAGGGGATAAATTAAAGTGAGAAACATTCCTATTGCTCTACATAACAGATTTCAGTCTCTATACAAGCTACAGAAGTATCACATGATCACAGACTACAAAGTTGTTGTATTTACAGTCAATTAAGCTTACTCAAATGAAGCAAGAAGCATTCAATATGCAAACCACACATGTTTTGACTTGGGATTCAAGGTGAAAGGAACAGAAGAAGCAGCTTACTTTGTTACAACCAATCTGTTTTTCCTCATGCTTTCGACTCCTGGTTTCTCTCTTTCAGGTTCTCCTTTCTTTCCAGTCTGTTTTTTTGATTTTTTGTTCACTGCTTGACTGATCGTTTTGGCACAATGCTTTGGCAGTAACTAGTAAACAAAAAAGAAACAGCCTCTCCAAATTAAAACCCAACTTTTTCGCAGCCGTGACATACGAAATGAGTTTATGGACCAGGTGGAGACTTCACCATACACATAACATGTTCTTCCTTTAACTACTAACTACACAATTCTAATATTACTAAGTCTTCCTCAAATCCCTTACCATTTTATAAACAGAAAACTTCCTCAAAAGAGAGGGAGGAAAAAGAGTGAACAGGAAATAGATCTATAAAATTCAGAAATTGAATTACCATTGGCTCAATGGTAATTAAAATAGACACACCCACACTCACCTGATCACTCAGCGTACATTGTTCCGTGCAAATGTCTGTGATAAGATTTCGAGCTTGCTTAGCCATTTCATCCAAGAACATGTTACACAAGGAAAGACTACGATCTCCAATATGATGTCGCTGTTAAGGGGGGGGGGGAAAGAAAGTCTAAGTTTCAGTTTCTTGTTAATCCTACAATACTCACACATCAGGCACACTGGACTGCAGATAACAGTTCACTAAAACATGTAACTAGGGTACAAAAAATAATGAATTTAATCAGTCCTCAATAATCTTGCAAAATATTTTCTGTAAAAGGAGGCAAAATAGGTTTTAAAAAGTTAAGTTTTCATGTTTCATTTTGGACTGAATCTACTTTTTATGTATTCAGTATTCAGATTTCTGTGAATCGCCTCTTCATTAATTCCTATCAGCACTAACTCTAGGAGAAGGACATGCAACACAAGCTATAGATAAAGCACAGTGTCCTTCATACCACTAGTAAAATCAGTAATGAAGCCCTGCTGCACTGATTTCTGGATTCAGTTCCTTTGTCACTAGGTCTGCACACGCATAGCCTTTGTCTCCCTGAAATCCTTCTTTCACCACTGATGTTTCCTTTCTAACAGCCACACATTGTGCACAGCACAGTGAAGATTATTTTTCCGAAATGGTAATAGTTACCAAGTCATACAATTCTGATATTGACCTCAAAGTTCTGCTGGCTGTGGCAAAATGTGTTTGCTGCAGCTGAATTCACAGTAACTACTGTAGAGTGCACTTTGGCTACTGATTCCTTACTGTCACTGTAATTGCTCTGAAAGACATCTCTGGTCCTGAAGGGAAGCTTTCCTAGAAAATTTTTCATGGTTGTCTAGTATGAATACAATTTGCTGCAGTTTAAAGCAAAGTATGCAGAGAAAATAATGATATTGATATATACTGAGATGAAGTTTAACAGAAGAGGATTTAATGTTAAAAAAGAAAAACCCGCATCACACATATTACAATAGATCTTATTCATCCAGTTGTTTCAGATGAGCACTGTAAAGAATGAAAACACTTTCATGAGTGCTACACAAAACTGGCCAAGTTACGCTCTGGAGTAATTCTAAAGTCAAGGGATATAAAAGAAATATATTTAAGGATTTACTTCATTACAACAAAACCAGAACTTCCTCATAATCAAACTATTTCCTTGAACAAAGGGTCCATTTCTTTAATCCACATTTCACATTTTTTCATTTCTAATTCTAACCCAAGAGGGCTTTCATTACCCAGTTCTTACCCAAACGAACGCTTACATTATACTGTGTATCATGTTGGGCTTGGTTTTTTAGTCTTACTGAAGAAACACTATTTCTAACAAGCCATACAGAACTCGCAGTTCCCCAATTCCTTTTTCTAACTATAAGTTTATAAACCATTTGAAAGAAAAACTGTTAAGCTTTAATAGGCATGTAAGATTAACTACCATCTGGATCTGAATGAACCCAGAAGAGCTGTCTAACCTTTGTACCTCAGTCTAAACTCTCTTTAAAGATAGTAATGCTTACTCACTTCAGAAAAGGATTTTAAGATCTACGGGTGAAGAATCACGTAAGAAGGTATCTAATATTTTCCTTGCCTTTTTACCACCCTCCTCCCTCAAATCTCGTACTGACATAAACACCACCTTACAGTGTTCAGCTCTAGTCCTCCTTACTTTAAGCAACTAAGATAATATATTTTAAAATTACCTCTTCTGGGCATAGTTCATGGGTACAGCTCATAAAATGAGTACAAAGCAGTGGGAATGCAATTGAATATCTTGATTGAGAGGGAAGCTCCAAACACTGCTGAAACATCTTCTCAAAAGCACGACTATAAAAACTGATCAGAAATAGACATTTAAATGAAATACATGCCTAATTTTGCTGCAAATGAAGTTTTACTTCACACAAACAAAACACTGTATTTATACCAAAGACTACAACAGGTTTTCAAAGAAGCTTGCTTTCTGCATTTGCTTCTGTAGTTTATTTGCATCTCTATTATTATTATTAGCACTGTATTCTTTTGTCATGTTTGCCACAGACGCTGCAAAAACTTGCATCTTTTGCAAAAATGTATTAAGGAAGAATCTGCAAATGCCTCCTGATCAATTATATTATATGATTACTTGAAGAATCTTGGGTATTTTCAGAAATACATTTATCAAACTGATTTCGATGGAAACCAGAAGTTCTAACTGATTCTCCCACTGGCCCACCTTCCTACAAATTTTGCTATTAAAAATTTACACTTGCAAGGACAAACTAACCACTAAACAATAAAAAGCTTCTATAGTCAGATTAGTAACATACCAAAATATAGAAAGATCTGAGGTTTCAACCAACATCTCCACCAAAGAATCTACCATTTTTGTGTGGAAAATGATAGTGTTCATCATTTTTCCTAGTTCTCTGTGGTCTGCAAGACCAAGCGAAGCTTTAGAAACACTGGTGTAGGCCTGGAAAGACACGAGAAAGAAATATATGGTATATCTACAATTGCTTTTTTGCCAATTCCGTTGCTACTGAACAATACAAATGTTAAATATTGATTCTGCTATGCAGAGGACACCTGTGTACTTAAAGACTGTGGGTAGACTGTTTTATTATTTCCTTATTATTATTATTTACTATTTCCACTATAGCGTAAGCAAAGCAAACTGCCCTTCAATGAAGTCTCCGAACATCATTTGAATGCGACAACTAATTCACAGATAAACTGTTGAACAAATGTATTGACAAAACACAGACATGCACTTCTGTGCCCTCACTTAAACAATTGGGCTTTGGAAAGCAAGAAAATTAATTTATTAAGTGAATTGAATATACTGTTATTGCAAAGCACAGGAGCGGTCTCCCCAAACATTATTTTCTCACTGAACAGCCTTTGCCTTCCCTTGGCTGGGCAGGCTGAATCACACTCTGTAATGTGCACAGTCGCCACGGTTTTAAGTTAGTAAAGCATCATGCTTATCTACAAAGTCTTACCTGCAATCTAAACCAATCTAATCTCATTCCTCTGAAGTCAAATACCTCTCCATCTTCAACTACATCAAGAGAAAAATACAGAACATAAAATATTTAGAGAAAAAAACTACAGATTCTGTATCAGACCTTTTAAAAACCCCCAAAGTACTCAAGAATTACTTGGGTATTGAACCTCATGCTTTTATCTATGAGTTTTCATCCAGCGCAGCCATGCTAATAGGAATTAAAATATCTAGATGAAAACCTGTGTGATATGCTTTCCAAAATAAAAGGTAGGACTACGTCTCAACAGTACTTCTCCAAAAGCTCTTATCTGTATAGAGCTGCCCTGGTAAAGGGACACACTTCAAGAAGCAGGTATCGTAACTGAAGAGAAATGAGGGAACAAATTCAGTTTACGTTATCTCCTTCTGCTGACTGCATGAAAAAAAAAGTGATCAAGCTTCCATAGTAATCCACCATCCTGTTCCCATTTTCCCAAGTTCATTTAAACTTACCTTGTTTCACACTTAGTGAAGTCATTGTGTTTACAAAAGAGGACATGATGATTGATTCATCCTCTGGGCACACTGAAAGATTCTAAAATAAATGTTGTTGCTATTATTATTATGATTATTTCAAACTTTGCTTATGAAACAATGCCAATACTCATGCCCAAATAATCATCAATACTCCAAAATGTACAAAAATTCACACAAGGTCACTTAATTGATGGAATAGCACTATTTGAAATATTTAATAGCTTTCACTTTTTAATTCTTTGGGTGATGACAAACACCTAGAAAAGCTTGTCTCCAAACCAACATCTGCTCAAATGGGAAAAACCTGTCAGTAAACATGCCTACGCATTTTCAGACTGTAGTAATTTATAAAATGGACACCAAACATTCTCCTGTTACGCATCAGACACCAAGCATTTTTCTGATCTCTACAGGCACTTGATCTGCCTGCAAAGGAAATACGGCCATGCCAGGATGTAATGGAGCTTCACTTTGCTTCCCACAAAATCAGTTCTCAGTTTTTTACTAACAATTACTTCAATGACTGATAGCACCTGACAGATGGGCTATCAAGTTTTCAAATTTTACAAATGTAACAGTTCATGAAAGAGCAGTTTCAGCAACTGATAAGACCCTATTTCTATCAAGTAATTAAATAATAGAGAAGTTTCTTATAAATGTCAGTCATAGATGAAAAGCTACGACAGTTAACCTGAAGACTGAAAAAATCCTAATTATCACTCATTTATCTAGTCTTGCACTTAATACCTCTTATGAATTAATTACAACTAAAATTCATTTTTTTCTCCTCACCTCACCTTAGTATGATCCTAATGATTATCCTTTCTAAACACAGAATGTTTGTGCCACCTGTACAGCATTCACAAACGAGTCATTCACTAAACCCAGGAAATAATTTCCCAGCAATCAATGACAAATGTAAAAAAAAAAAAATATTTAATTCTGTCAGTCTAAAAACAAACAAACAAACCTGTTCACATATAAGTATATAAATTTATAAGCAAAAAAAGCTTCAAATACAGTTATTTCTGTATTGAAAGTAAATCCAAGAATTCAGTTACATTTTAAACAGTGAAATGGGTATTTAAACTGTTTAAAAAGTCCACTTAAATAAACAGCAGAGTACTTAATTCCACCTTCTGCCAATCTGAAGTGTGGAATTAATTTCTGAACACAACAGAAAAGCTTACAGTACAAACTTGAGTAAAGTTTGACCTAGTCACAAAATCCGGGCTCCACCTGGTGGTCACTAGGGAATCAAACGGAACGAGTTCAGTTTCTTTGTCAAACTAAGTAAAAAAAAAAAGTTTCTACTATGCTCCTTCAGTGGCAGTATCCGTTTCATTGCCTCTAAATATGACACTGCTTAATAACATTGAAGCATTCACACAGCAACCAGAACTACAACTCTAAATCCCAGAATTAAATGGTAAATTAATTTGCCTCAATGTCCCATCAAATCCCCAAACCAGGATGCGTTTCATAAAGTGATTTTGGACAAAAAGCCCTTTTTAAAGTTTGCATTTGAGAACGCGAGATGACTCTTACCATACCTGAACCAGCTCATTTAAGACCACTGCATCAAAGCCAGAGAGATACTGTACGTAGTATCTCTGCATCACTGGTCCATATTTTCGCACATGTGCTCTGAGCTCCTCCATGTAGAAGATTAGCTCGGCTATGTGTCTAGGTAAGAAGACAAGGAAAAGCTTACCAATATGAAACACCCAAACTACTAAAACTTATTTCTATCAGTGGAATGCTTCAAGGTGATTTCCTCCTATATTTTGCTTTTAATACTATTATTAATCAGTAATTCCTGTACAAAAGTCTGTTCACAATTGTAAAATGAAATCACGCGGGTAATTTTCTCTGCAAGGTAAAGTCCACTCAACAGGGGGTAAGTTAGCAGGATAACATCACAATATTCCTCAAGGGTATCTGTAACTGCTTTTTTTTGTTGGTTGTTCTTGTTTGGTTTTTGGTTGGTTTGTTTTTGGTTTTTTTTTAAATAAGAAGTCTTTCTATAATGCTCAATTTGGAAAAATGGTTTTCCTCACAAAGTGGTTAAATCTGAAAAATACAAATGTAGTAATTTGTTTTTTTTTAAAGGATGGTTAAATGCTTGCACAGATTGTTTCAGAGATGCTCTGGGACCTCCATCTTCTCCCTAGCACCTAAATCTAGTGAAGAAAACCCAACGTCTTTCTACTCCAGTTCCAGAAATGGCCTTGGGATTGTCACTTGTTTGAACTCCTACTGTCAATACACAGAATTTCAGTTCAGTCTCAGGTTAATAATCTGGAGAAAAACTCACACATCCACATTGTAAAATCTTGTAATCCCATTTCTCACTTTTACCTTCTGTTTATGAGGACACTAATGCTATTATTATATACATAAATCTTACCTGATTTAAAAGACAGTTCACTATAATATAGGAGATATTCTACAAATCAATGAATCCAGCTTTTTGACAGTTTCCTTCCCTCACCATTGATTTGCTCAGTGTTAAGTCAGTAACACTGAAGACACATGATAAAGCTTTATTTTTGCTTATTCAAAGGAATAAAAAAGATAGACTTTTAATAAA
>JAAGNO010026245.1:44146-56796 GCA_033439905.1 Ceryle rudis
TTTTATAAATTTTATGTGGAGAACAAATTTACACTGATGTGCTCAGTGTAAAGCCCCAAGTCTTCCACATAGTCATCCTTTTCTGAAATTTCCTTGCCCTCAAATACATTTTGTCTGTGAAATTCTCACAAGTTTTTACGGTATCACACTAAAAATTAACATACTTATCTATGAAATCATCTGCGCTCTTCTTTGGCATATTATCTGCATGACGAAGAAGCCAAATAATTTCATCACGAGCAAAGGATAATGCCATAAATACAAAAAGTGCCTGAAAAAGAAAAATTATTCACAAGCTTATAGATATATACAGCAGTTGGACAGCCTGTGCACACTAAGAAGCGAGCAGTCTCTAAAAATCAAAGAATTTAAAAAATGAAAGCAGGCTTT
The DNA here is from genome assembly GCA_033439905.1 of Ceryle rudis. Classification (NCBI taxonomy): domain Eukaryota; kingdom Metazoa; phylum Chordata; class Aves; order Coraciiformes; family Cerylidae; genus Ceryle; species Ceryle rudis. The sequence goes on from JAAGNO010026245.1 coordinate 44,537, forward strand.
CTCTCACAGCTAAGCGTGTGGGCCTTTTTCTCCCTCAAACAAACTAAATACTATGCAATCACCATAAAACACACTGCAAGACTGCAAAAATGCAAAACATAAGAACCATAATTACCTTGGGACCCAAGAGGCCTGGCTGATCAGACAGAACAGTAGCCAGTTCTTTGAGAGCAGAACGTAGAAACTTGCGTCTTTCTCTATGCATTGAACCGCTGCATCAAAAGAACAAACCAAGACATCATCCACTGTGCTAACCACAGAACATTGGATATTTCCAAACATTTAAGCCCAAGCACCATACCAATTTTAGAAGTTCAGTTAATGCCGTTCAATTAAGATTGGCATCCCCATCACCAACACTCTATGTTCCTGAACTATGGCCAAATTTAAAACCCAAGTTCTCTACCCGTGCTCTGTAATGCACATTTGACTCCACTAAAGCACTTTTATTTAACTTACATCCACATTTAAGTAATTAGCCAAAATAAACTGGAGAATAAACTAAATGCTTCCATCTTGGTAACCTGAAAAATAATCCAAAACTTCGGAAGTTAAATCAGTAATGGCATCAAACGTATCCAGATTTAAAAGAACAATGCCTACGAGATTTCAGTTGAAAATTCACAACTATTTCAGCATTGAACAAATCCTGTTTATACATTCTTTGCAACTTTGTTTGGAAAGCCAAACACCAAATCTGTCAGGAGAACTTTGTAAGACACTTACGCATGTGAAACTGCGGCTTCCTTACACTCTCTGATGTCATTAATGCGCTTGTTGTAGCTACAAATAAAACAAACAAGCAACACGGTAGTAAGGATCGGTAACACAATTTAGCAAAAGCTGAGCAAGACTTCAGAGAAGTTGCAGTGCCATAGCAAGCAGGACAGAAAAAACCTCCCGCTGTTCACTGGCAGAGGTCTCATTTTTGTTTCTGAGTTTTCATATGGTACATTGCAGAAACAGCGGCACACACACAATTTTTCAAGCAAACTCTACATTCGTGATGTCATTTTTCTTCACTAGATGAAGAAATGTGGGCAAAATCATTGATTTTAACTTTTGCCGTTTTAGAAACTGATTCACCAGACTTCTTCAGAATGGAGATAAAAAAAGGCATGATGGTTATGAAAGCAGGCTCCTGAAGGTTATGCATTAAAAAACAGCTGAGATAACTAAGCAGAAGTTTGCCTACTGACTATCCTTAAGCACAACTTAAATGAACTAGAAGTAACATTTTCAAAACAGTTCTTCAAGAAAAATTACATTTTTAGCAAGAGGTTCTGCAAGAAGAAAAAGAGAAGGAAATCTTACCCTCGTATGTTTACAAATAAGTCTTCTGCAGCTTTGTGAATATGGAATACTTCATCTCGAAACAGAGCCAAGCAAGAGCTGCTTTGAAGTGCAAGCTTCCAAAGATTCAAAGCCGTAGCATCACTATTTAGGATTCCATGGCACAAAATAAATCCAACTTCAGAAGTTCACATTGATGTACATCACAAACCAGATGCACAAAGACAGTAAGAGAACAGTGAGGTTATTACGCATTTTCTCTTAAAGAGTTCATATAGGTCATTAATAAACTGTTTTATTGCATGACATCATCTTATATGTTAAAAATATCCCCCTCTGCTCTAGTGGAGGTATTTTTGTAATGTATTTGTAAAATGAATTACTTAATGCTGATACTACTCGGCAATATTTTCATCAGAATTACTAACACCTTCAGTTTTAGTCAGTCTGGAATACACTGATAGCCAACTCCGTTCCAGCAGCACATGCTGAACTCTTAACTTCACTGCATGGACAAGTATGACACATACAAATGAGATTTAACCAAGTTCCCTAGAATCTAATTTGAACACAACAGCTTTTGTACAGTACAGAAAAACAAGTAGTCTTTCAAACCTTAACTAGTTTTAATACAAACATGAGCTGCTTCAGAGCATTTTACTCACAAATTATCCATTTTTCCATTGCATCCAGAGAAAGGTATTCACATGGCATCTGTTGAAAAAACAGTAATATTTAAGAATATTTATGAACAAAAGGCTTTTGATGTACACTAAGCACAACCTGACAGCTGTTAAGGCTTTGTTTTTTCCAGAAAGATGACCATTCATATCACAACTGCAGCAGCAAATGCAAACTGAAAGTTTTAACTAAAGTATCAGTTCTGGTTTTCACACAGATTTTCATTTTGGCCCAGAAACACCCGAGACAGTGCACAGGAAGCCTTCCTTGTACACGGCAGAATTTAACATTGCTTTCCTTCACCTTTTGATTATCAAATACTTGAAATGAAGACATGAGCTAACGCCACAGAGCTCTAATTAATGCGAGAGAACCTTTCCCCTGTGCTGAAGTATTCAGCTCTCCCAACCAGCCTATTTACTTTTCTGATTAAGAGCGACATAAAGGTAAGCAAACAGAAAATGAAACACACCCACATTATTTTACAGAAAACCTTGCTTAACTTTATCATGTAATGCAAATTAAAAGGCCATACTGTGTCAGACTGGGCAGGATTAAGCATTGTACTGGGGGCGCTGATGAGGCTCAGTAGTTGTGCGTTTCTCCACTGGTCAGCTGAAAGATTTCTTCGAGGATAGACCATCTGGAGTGAAATCAGAGCATCTGAAAGGGACTGAAGACAAGATCAATGATTTGTATGAAGATGTCCTCAAGGCTCAGTCGTGGAAAAATATTCAGATTCTTTTTCTCATTTTGTGAGCTATGTATTGACACCGACACACTCTAAGCACAAAAGGCACTAAGTACTATTTCAGTAATGCTGTTTTTTCAGTATTATTACTAACAATAATTAAAGCATTTTACTGAACTAGTTCCAAAATTAAACTTGAGATTAAAACCCATTGCATCTAGTTTATTTCAAATATAAAAGCCTATTCCAGACTAAGGGAAGGAGGAAGATAAGCAGGAGGGCTTGATTTTATTTTTTTTCCTAATCAGAGTTATAAAGGAGTTCAGAATCAGAGGCTATTAAAAAAAAGTACAATAAATGTGTCATGTAAAACTGGAAGTTGTTTATTATTTATTCAAGCATGCCAATTATTGTGTTATTCCCTTCTCTGCCACTTCATTTAGTATGCCCTTCCCTATTTGCTAGCAAACTGTAATTATTTTGAGCACATACTGTCTACAGGAACATCATCATAGCAGATCAAGCTTATCTGAGTAAGTGTGGACCTATGCCTTGTCCCTGTCTTTTGCATCAATACCGGTGCTTATACAAGTCCTCGGGGAGAGAGGTCTAAGCATTATGACAGCAGAGATGGTCAGTCAGGGGAAAAAAAAAAAAAATAACCTGCTGAAGTTAATTTAAAGGACTAAACAACTGTCAGGTTTACTGCAAAGTAGCGATAATGATGAAAGGACAACTGCAGGTTGCGCTTTCACCGACCTGCACACTAAGTATGTGTTTCTATAGCACCGCGCCTGAAGGGATCCCTGACCCCGATCTATACCTCTAGCACAGAATAAGCAGAACAACAAAAACTGGACTGAAAAAATGGCTTTATAAAACATCAAGGGAAAGGATTGGTCCACTATTAAAAGCAAGAGCATAAACAAAGATAATACCAAAAAGTGAAGCATCTTTGCTAAACTGTGCAAAGATTAATTGCAAACAAGATCCTTAGCTAAATAAGTCTTAATAAGATTGGAACTGTACAGAGGAAAGTAAAACAAAAATAAAATTACAGATTATTTAGACAAATAACCATTATTCAAAGCCATTTCTCTTCAGAGCACATAGAGAAGTAGCTGGAAAACTTTCAGAACTTCTTGTATTTATCTTAAAAAAATTTAAGGAAATCAAGAAAAATCTCGAGAGAATTAGAGAAGAAAAACACAACAAGTACCTAGACTCCAAACCAGGAAAAAAGCCACCCCAAACTTTAGGCAATAACTCAGTATTGAACTTAAACTCCTGCCAAAGATTCCAGAATAAGTTGTTAGGCAATCTATTTCCAAGAACCTGGAAAATAACACCTTTATAGAAAAAAAGTCAGTGCCGATCAGACCAATGTAGTTTCCTTTGACAAGGTGGCAAATCTAGTGGACAAACAGGCAGCAAGAGACAGGATTTAACATTGCCTTGGGCAAAGCTTCTGTCACTTTTCCAATGTATTCTCATGCAAAAATAGAGCCAAGATAAATGGTCAGAGAACTGAAGCACAACCAGCTGTGTAAGAATGCAAACTTGAAAATATTTGTGCAGAAAAGGCTAAAGGAATTGGGTTCATTTAACTTAGTGAAGCCAGCTGAGCAGAGTACACAATGTCAGCTTTTGAGTGTAGGAGCTCTTATTAAAGAGGCAGTGGTGATCTCCAGGATCCCCAGTTCAAAAAGACAATCAAGTGGAAAAACCCTCAGGTTACAAAATAAACCACATTCATTTAGGATGGTAAACCACCAAAAAACTGGTTTCATAGAAACATTAGGATTCTCCTTCATTTCAAGCTACAAAGCAAACCAGATGTAGCTATTCTGCAACGGATTCGTAATAAATTTCTAATCCCTAATAAATAAAATGGAATATTACCAGTGGGTCTCAGCACTCCTGTATTCCTGTAGGTTCTGTTATTTCATAGGATATCAATGCCCAGCCCCAGACATCCACTATAAGTAAAATCTCCTGTAAAATTTATACCTAATGGCCTTTGACAAAACAAACTCTTGCATGTTTACTTTTTTATTTCTGCTTCTCTCAATCAAGGTTACTATGCGTGCCTGTGAAAAGCAGTTACATACTTTACTGTGAGGTACAAATTCCTCCATCATTTTCTTTAAAGGATTTTCATAATCCACAATCATCTGGCCAAGGCGTGGATATTCTCTGTCACTAAAAGCAACAACAAACAATTTACTTAGGTGCAGCTGTTACTGTTATTATTATTATACACATTTCTTACACAACAGATTTTTACCTTGCTCCATGGGTCATTTCATGGGCATAGTTATACAATCCAATGATAGCCTTCCTTTCTTCAATTCGAGACAGCAGTATCATTAGAGTTGTGTAGGTTATAATCAAATCTAGATAGTTCTTTGTTAAATCAAAGTTTACAGTCTAGAGATAAAAAACCAAGAGTAAATCAACATTCTAAAACCAACAGAAACAAACATAAACTTTTTAACATAAACCATAAACTGAAATCAAGAGGAAAAGGTGTTTGAGATTTTTGGGTTGGGAATTTTCAGTGTGTGGTTGTGGGTTTTTGGGTTTAGCTGTCGTTTGGTTTGTTGTTGGTCGATTTTTTGTTTGTTTTTGTTTTGTTGTGTTTTGCTTTTTTAATATAACACTGCTTTTGTACTTGTTTCAGACAACACTAGAAGTGACCTCCTCACATAGTTTATGTGGACATCAGCAATATTCCTGTCTTTGTGAGTCTCACGTAGCTTAAGTACACAGATAACAGTAACCCTAAAGATTAACTTGCAGATGCAATAAAGCCAAAATTACAGAATGATCTGTATGTCTGGTAACAGACAATGCTGTTACTACTGTCCATAGGTAGCCTGTTCAAAATGGTCGGTCTACTGATTTTAAGTCATTATAGAAGTTTGACACCTGCAGATTACAGTGTTTTTATTTCTCTTGCATTTACAATTAGAGATGCCACGTTTCTTGGGCAAGTCCTTCTAACTCTCCACACAGGACTCCAATTCAAAACATTTTGAAGTGGCATTGGAAAGTTTAAACCCAGAAACTTACAATATCAAAGAAGACTTGGCAAACATCAATAGTGTTCAGCAGCTCACAAACATGGTCCTTGAAAAACAAAGGAATAACTTCAGTTTAAAAAGTACTATACAGTGCTTAGTGATGGAGACTTTTTTTTGTTTGTTTTTTGAAGAACAGAGCTCCAAGTTCAGCTATCTCATATAGTATTAATTCACAAAGACAGAAACCTGACATGACAAAAAACCCGACGTATTTGTAATACCTTACCTTAAATTCCATAACATCAACAAACGTGAAGTAGTACAATGCCAGGTTCTTCAGAATTTCTGATTTTTCTTTCTGGAGCTGAGCAAGCTGTTGCTAAAATAGAAACATAAACATGCATACTCTTCTTAGAAGATCTGGAAAAGACCACTTTAAAATAATACCTGTGAAATGCAGAGTAACCGCCAGGCTATGCAAAGAAGCCTTTACATGGTTTTCTAAGCCTGAGGTTCTGCGTGTCTCAAATACACACAAAGTCCTCAGAAAAGATCATTTTAACAGCTGCCAACTACACTTTGAAGGTAAAAGTCAAATTAGTAAACATTAGTACCCAAGTCATATTGTTTAGCTCAGCTAGAGATGAAAATGGGTAGTTAGGAGAACAGTGTTACCATATGTATAATTAGCAAAAGCAGAACAGTACATGAGCACAAATCATTAGGACAAAAAAAAATTATAATAACGACATTACTTGAAGAGGGAGAAAAGAAGGTGGCAGGTTACAAACTTTACTATGGAAAAACATTATGCTTTTAAATTCTGAACTTACCAAAAAGAATATCCAGGCAAAGCCACGTTAAGCATGCAAAATAAAATGTAGATACAAACATAAAATACAGTAACGGTTCTTTGACCAGTTCCATATAAACACAATAATACATTCAAACAAAAGCAACAAAATAAAGAAACAAACAAAAAGAAAAAGAAGCAAAACACTAGCTTCAGACACTGGTGGAGAACATGGAAGAGGCAAATGTGAATACAAAGCCATAAAATAGTTCATATGGATAGTTTTCATTTATTTTTTCTAAACAGACAATGAAATACCATTTAATTTCCATACTTTTCTAAATTTTCTGGAGAATCCGGACAGATCACTTAATGACAATTAAGACGACACAAAAAAGCAGCTGCTACTGAACAGCCATTCTGTTTATCTGTGTATTAGTCTCACAGCATTGTATGAATTCAGTTGTTCAACTTGCAATATCTAGCTACATACTACATCTCCTGATATGCAAATTGAAATGATTTAAAGCAGTTATAACATGAAAAAGTGCCCTCCCAAAAGCCTTAACTTGACTGATCAAGTTAAATAGGGTTTTCTCCCTAAGAGCAATCAATTATAAGAAAGATAAATTGCTTCAAATTGGTTAGCTTATTTTCCTATGAGAGGTTAGAACTGAATATGCTTTTTCATCTTGCTTTCTTTACAGAGCTGTGCTCTGTGTTCTCAGTTTTATGTACAGCACTAAAATTCCTCTAAATTAAAAAAAAAAACACCAGAACACCAGACTGTCTGGACCACTACTGCATATCACAGAGATAAATTTTCCTTCCTTCTTCTGAATTATTAGAGGCAATTATGATTTTTAGAAGCCTTGAGCCACTAGACTTTCTTTGTAGCCAAAACAGACAAGCATATACAGAGTTATGAGCAAACTGGAGTAGCTACATTGTAAAGTACTCCTGCCTACTCTTAAACCAGCATAAAGGATTTAACTCTGAAGGCCTGCCTTAGATAATAGTTCCATTTCTTTCACACAGTCATCAGCTGGGACTGAAAAACAGGTGTGAATACATGCGTTTATTTTATAACTTCTGATAAATTTGCACTAGCAACTGGTTATTTCCATTTAAATTGTTGCTGCACAAAAATCTGTTGACAAATGTAAGTCCTATGATTTGAATTTTTATCCTCAAAATGAATTTATTATCTTTCCCATTGTATTCCTTAAACTTTAACTGCCTTGCATTCAGAGAACAAAGCATCCAGCATCATCCATCATGCTGGCAGCTCCTGCAGGTCCACACAGCTCCAGTACACCTTTGGGCCAACTTCCATCCATTCTAAGGACCTCCCCAGAGGAAAGAGGGCTTTGTACTTTCAGGGCTGCTTCATCAGCCCGTTTTTATACGATGAGCATTCATCGGTTAAGATGCTCAGTTTTCATCTTCAGCCTGGCCCTGCTGCTTAAAAGTGTTTCTCGCCAGTGGTTTGTTTTCAGAATGCTAAGCAGAAATGGGGTTTGTACAACTAATACAAGCATGAATCTGATGAATTTGAGAAGGCATTTCATGATTTTTTGGGGGGAATGGACCATATAGTAGTATTCACAGAAAAAAAACCCCTATGTCTAGTGCAAAAGAAGACGAAACCAAAACTCACATTATCACATATGTGCACATACTGCACATACTCCTTAACCAATTTTTTCTTGCTGCAGTCCTAACTCACACTAAACAAGTGCAATGCTACAGGAGACTACCAAAGATGACAGGTTGTTGTACATGACACCTACGTTTGGTATAGCAAACAGCAACTGACTGTCCACCTCTGGAGGACATGACAATTTCAAAGCCATGTTGTACAAAATAGAGAGATATGGCAGAAAGGGAGGTGGTGCTGGGAACTGTGCTTGCAAAAGTAGTAACATTTTTTTTCAGAAATTCTGTGAAGCTGTACATTAAATAAAAGAATATTAGGACGTATTCATTACACTCAGCCAAGAACAAAGGAATCACTGCTGTGCACTGTTACTAGTTACTTGTATTCCCAGAAATATTCAACCTTAAAGGATGCTAAAACTTTCGTACAAGAGTTCAGGTTATAATTCTTTGAACGCTGAGCGTTGAAGGTGTAAGCAAACTTTTATTTAAAATATTGATATCAGAGTAAAACAATGTATCAGTTGTAATCAGCATGACGCCAACAGTTCCAATTCAGACAGCACAGTCTGACTGGTGATGTTTAAAAGTACAGCTTGCAGCATGGAGGGTCTTGGATGTTTATTTGCATTTTTATCACTCAGGAATGTGGGTGTAGCTCCTTCCACACCCACTGCAACAAAACTTTCCATTACTAATTTCCTAACAGCTGTTTAGAAATAGCTGGTGCTATATTTGTTTCTATTTGATTTGAGGCTTTTTTCCTTAGCCTGTTGTTCCATTTATCAGCAAACAATCCCGTTTCCAATATTCAACAAGAGCTATAAAATAGGATAAGCTGAAGAAATAACTCTTAAAACATTACTAGCATCAAAAAATTATTTTCACTATAGCTAAGTATGACTTGTTGATCAATTAGACATAAGCATTTTGTTTATTCCTAAAGAATCAGAAATATAAATTATACCAACAAGGGCAAGAGTATTTCTGTTGAACGTGGTGACTTAGATTTAAAACATATGAAAAGCTGTAGAAACTTTAGCAAGATCAAAACCAACTGAATTAATTTATCTGAACTAATTTGTTTTGTCCTTTACCAAAACACCACATCTCCAATCATATTTGAATACTATTTACAAATCGGGATTTTAAATACCAGCGAGTGAAGTTGACACTTTGTCAAGTACATTATCTACAAGAGAAGGACCAGGTCTTCACCAAGTTGTCTTGTGCCTTTCCTTCTTCATATTAAACCCCAAACCTTTACACAACTGATGATGTACACAAAGAAAGCACATTAAAAGAAGTGAAAAACAAATCAGAAAGCACCAGACATCCTCACTTTAAAGCCGACGCGACAAGAAAGTAATGACACGGACACTCGCATATTAACAAGTGAATGAATATGAATTTAATATGAAGGCACAGGAAAAGTATGAGACAAGAGTCTTATGTGTGGAAAAGTAGAGGATAACACTGGTTCTGTAACTGTTTTATATTTATTTGACTGGTAGCAGTAGTATGGGAATAAATGTCTTATTTCATGATCCAGGAATAGACAGTACATAGGGGAATTTTCTCCTTCTTACTGTGGTATTTTTCCTACAAGTATGATCATTAAACCTCTATTTCTTTTTTACAAACCAACATCACAGGTATTACAACATCCTCAGGGAAAATACCATCAACTTAGTTTTACTAGCTGGAATCTAAGCCCTCAAAACCAGTATTACAAATTCCAACTGTTAGAATTGTGGGAATGGGAATAAACAATCACTGTCAGCATTCTTACTGTTATTAATGCACTCACTATCCTTATTACCTCTAAGAGTCTTTAGATGAAGATTTGAGCAAAGTTCTGTGTCTACAAAACCCAGAGCAGGATGGTGGGGAGAGAAAGAAGGATCAAATAAAAAAAAATAAAAGGAATCTTAAATAAACTGTAGAATTATGGATGTGCCTTTGTTCTCTTATTTCCAATTAAAAGCAGACTCTGAAGTAACACACTGCATATAAAAAGATGTAACAGAATATTTATAATGTGTACTAACTAATGCATTTCTACTGCAAGATCCGTTTTTGTTTTCAAGTTTCTAGCACTAAGTTAACTGTTTTGAAAAGAAGGTAGCCACCCAGGACCCTCCACAACTGTTACTAACCCCAAGTTAACCATGTTATAAATAGTGGCAGACAATGGCAGCAGCAATGCTTCTCTTTCAAAAAAGATCTACTTGTCAAAAGGAACAATTTCCCCATTCTTTCACTTTCTTATACATAAATTCATACATTAATTCCTATATTAGGCTCATTGCATATTATTGTACAAGAGTGAGCACATGACTAGCTTGGTTTACCTTGGCAAGCTGACTCATAAGGACTGATGTGACTTACAGCAGTGTACTGCAATCAATTATTACATTAACGATAAAAATAAATTGCATTTGGATGCTACTCAGTCTCAAATTCACACATAATCAAGGGTTACACCATGAATGTAAGTAGTACTGCTGACAATGCTTACAATCTAAAAAAAAATACAAGTTACATTATGGCAGCTCTGCCTGGTGAAATTGTAAGAGATTTCAGTATTTCATATTACCTTTGGCAATCACTATGAAAAAATGCTCTCTTTCAAATGACTGTTAGGCTGAATTTTTTTCCATACTGTTCTCTGATTATATTATACTATAAGTCATTTTCAGCTGCAAAGTCAGTCTTACACGAGTGACAGGTGAAGACATCAGACATGCCACTGCGTACAATATCAGAACAATAGGTGTGGTTGTATCAGAGCAAGGCATTAGGGGAGCAAATTTTATTCTGAATGATTTTTTTTTTTTTAGTAAACATATAGATAAAATTTTATTTCTTGCAGATTTTGCAGTTTCTGCTGAAATAAACTGTCATTAGTACATCCCATTCTCAAGCGTAAGAAATCTCATCTGCTGGTACAAAGCTGAACAAAGATCAGTTACTCATGAGCTAGCTTTACTCGTCCAGAGGAAACTCCTGTAAACTGAATCACTGCCTCACTCAGTTTTGGAAAATCAATCTCATTTGTGGTCCCTTCAGCACTGTAAGTTCTTTGAGCAGTAGCAGAGTTGAACAGGCAGCCATGCAAGAAAAGCACAGCATCCTCTTACTTGGAAAGGATTTTAGTCTTCATTTTAGTCTTCAGTCAGTTAGCTTTATGGTGGAGTATGAAGAGTTGGGGTTTTATTGCCTAAGAAAGCAGAACATTATCTGAAAAATCAAATCTCTCATACAAGAGAAGAAAATTATTAAAGTTTACTGAATTGGGGAATTTGAGTTACTTAAGTAACTCTTAAGAAACCATCTTCCATAGGTGTTAATAGCCATATAATGAACATGAACACCCATGAAGAAAAACTACATAAAATGTAAAGTGAACTAATTCATAGCTACAGATCCTAACCCAGACAGGCTGGAAATGCTCACACTGCTTGTACTCCACTCTCGTATGATGACATTTCCTGTCCCTGCTGTCACAGTACTTCACGGGTCTGCTTCCCACTATGCAATGACTAAGCCTCAACTTCTCCAGGAGACATTTAAAAAATGTAAGAAATTTTTCTACAGGGAAATTACTGACGAGCAATCTGAGTAAAAGAAAAACATATGTTCAATAAAGCAGGCAGATATTCTCACTCCTTCTCATGTGTGGTGTTTTGGGAAGCAGGAAGGAGGCTAGCTCCATCACAAAAAGACACGGAGCTTGACCTGCGCAGGCAGAAGATTTTCCAGACCTTACTCACAATCTACGGAAAATCTAAGTCTTTTCTCTCTGCATCTCCAGTTCTATGCTGGAGAACACACCACAAAAACACCACCACACACACAAAAAAACCCCAAACCAAAACAAAAAAAAAAAAAACCACCAAAACAAAAAAAAACCCCACCAAAAAAAAAAAAACCCCACCAAAAACAAAAAAAAAAACCCAACAAAAAAAAAAAAACCACCAAAACAAAAAAAAACCCACCCAAAACAAAAAAACCCCCACCAAAACAAAAAAAAAAAACCCACCAAAACAAAAAAAACCCCCACCAAAACAAAAAAAACCCCCACCAAAACAAAAAAAACCCCACCAAAACAAAA
>JAAGNO010026245.1:56974-71559 GCA_033439905.1 Ceryle rudis
AAAAACCCCCACCAAAACAAAAAAACCCCCACCAAAACAAAAAAAAACCCCACCAAAACAAACAACAAAAAAAAACCCCACCAAAACCAAAAAACAAACAGGCTGCTTCTGCACCCCTTACTTTGGACCTTTTCTTCTGAAGCTAGTCAAGGAAATTCAGTAGAAATAAATACTACCCTGAGTTAAGAGTAGCACAATCAGATCACTGATCTGACTGAGAATAATGGTGCTGTAAAGTTTTTTTGAATACTTCTCAAGTTAAGAAGACTTTTTCAAAATGAATCTGTAGTCAAATTAAAAATAAATAAATACTAAGGTTTCCCAAACACAGAAGATAGATAATTGTTATTATTATATCATTTCCTTCTCAAGGAAAATGTTTTTTTCTCACTTTGGCACTCCTTCAATTTCATTTTTTTTGGTTATATACATTCCCTCCTTGGCAGATACTTCATGCATTATTAAGCAGTAGCACATTGCTGGCCAACATCATTAACAGTTGATTGAAGAGCTCAGTCTTCAAACTGCACTTTCTCAAGGCTACATGACTCATGATGGGTGACGGGAGAAGAAAGGGCAAGTGTCAGAGATCACAGGGACTGCCCTCAGACAACAGGAGAGAGTAAGTTATGAACTGAGGAGGTCCAGAGTTATCTATAATCAATCCTTTGGAAAATATACTACTGCCTGGTGATCAAGGATTCATCAGGTACCTCACTGTTTGAACTGCTCATAAACCTTCCCTCTTGGGACAACATTGATCATCAGGAATTGTCAGACATCACTCTAATCTGACTCTGCACATCAAATGCTGAAGGAGGAACAAAACCAGGAGCTGTATTCTTTTTGTGAATGAAGATGTAAAAGCTATCAATAGCAAACATAACTTGTTTCAAAAGTGTAAAAATGTAGGCTTTTCGAGATCATCTGATTACAGAAGACAATACTCAAACTCTTCAATGAAACATGTTGTTCACAAGCCACTGTAAATGACAGTACCTGAGAAAAGCCAAACCAACAACTAAAAATAAGTTAAAAAAAAAATATAAAGCAGTGGGGAAGGCAGGCACTATCTATTCTCTAACTCAACGCAAGCCTGTCTGTCAACATGATGTACTGATGTGTCAATAGGTACTACTAACCGTACAGATGCACAATGTTAAGCAACATCAACCACTGCAGTTGAATGTCCAAAATTCAAAAGCACTCCCTAAAAAGCTGTCCTGGACTTTTTACTGCAATGAGGAAGTTCAGGTTATGACTTCTCAACTGTTTTCCCCAATATTCCCTTAAATGAAGTATCCCTGCTCAAATAAGCTACTTGCCCTTTTAATTTTCTGCTCGCTTATTTCTGTACTGAAGGAACTCACGGATATGCTCTCCTAATATATGGTGAGCTAGTTGGTGGCCAGGAGGAGGGAGACCAAAGAGCAAGGAAGGGAACATCATCCTGACCAGGAGGTAGAGGCTTTTTTGAGGCTAAGGTTTACAAACAACAATTTAATCTTATACCAGAACTTACTCTACACATGACATGGCTTTTGTCTCATTAGGTATCTGTTATGGCTCAAGGTTTGTTTTGGGATATACACCACTTCACAGGAAAACATCTGTAAATAACAAAGACAAGCAACCTGCTGTCAGCTCTGACCACAGTGAGGGAATCCCCAGCTGCCTATTACTAGACCTCAAAATCCCTACTGTAAACTGTGCTCATCTGTAAGAAGGATAGGCTTTTGATAACTGTGCTTAACAAACACACAGGTCTGGCTGGCTCATGGTAAATAAACACAAGGCAATGCAAAAAACATTTATAAGCATGTCCTGTTTTAGAAACCGTGATTGTCAAAATATATCATGTTAGTTTTGATCTCTTTCCACAAGCTTCACAGTACCAAATCCTTACATACGTATCATGAGTTAAGCTCCAAATTCATAGTCAACAAACAGAAGACATGTAGAGCATACATGCAACTGCATTAAATAAATTCAATGCACATGATCTTTCAACAATAGATCTGCCACTGAAGTTCAGAGAATAAGGTAGCATTTACCAAACATGATTTAAAGAGTTTACTATTTTTACATAAATTTGATAAAGAATTTGCCATATTCGTTACTAACACAATCAAATTCAATACGAAATAAGCAATATTAAACAGCACGAAACACAAGTTTTCAAGTGAGAAAGCGCATTGTGACTGTAATTGTTTCCTCCATAAGGGAAAGTTTTTCTCTCTTCCCCTCATTGGTATTACTTGAGACATTACATAGGAATTCTAGACAGCATTGTAAAAGAAACCAATTATTCCCACTGCTATTACCACTACCATTCTGCAGAAACCTGAATGCTTAAAGCAAGCCTAAACCTCTCAAGCACACATGCATGTAGTTGCATGCAGGGAACATGCAAACCCAATGCCTACCTCCACTTTCCACCTTTGGAAAGAAATATAAGCAGGTAAAACAAAACAAAACAATCTTTCCCTTGACTTTCAAATCAAAACAAAGAAACAAGCGTACATCAGCTGCCAAAAAGCCTACCTGAAATTCAATAATCTTAATTATCACTAGAAGGCTACAAAGTTGAATTCAGTAATCACTCAGAAGGGTGACAAATAATTTCCTATTGCAACCAAACTTGCTATATCTAAAGAGGAAACAACTATATTTCAGTATTTTTATACTTCCCAAGGTTTCTCCTAAACTAAAGCATTCTTTATTCCCACAGAGACTGATCCTATAGGCAAGGGCACCTCTAAGGTACAAGCACCTGTAAAATAAATAAAGCAAGCAAACCAAAGCCAAAAACATTTTCCCACTTTGTAGTCAGATGCCTTTTACTGATCTGCTGGTCAGGTCTAATCAGAAATAAAGTTATACAACTCCCATCTTCATCAATAAGTCTGGTAATGAAGAATTTCTGCTATCGAAGTAAGGCAAGATTTTTCGAGATGACTTCCCATGGACAATTCTTTGACATGGAGCAGAAGTGAACAGGCAAAAAGAAAACCAGAACTTTTCCTATCCTAACAAAAGCAATCCAGAATTACAGTATAATACTTTCTCTTTGGAGATAGACAGTTTTTTCTAAGTATCCCCTTCAGACATTTGAATCAACAACTATATTCCAACGGCAACTGTCAGCAACAGTTGCTTTATAAGAACACATAAAACCTCACAGATTTGAGCAACGAGCGCTGAAGGGTATTGAGAAAAATACTTGTATAGCCATTTGGTTACTTACATTGTTGTTGCGTGTTTCTACTGCTGGAAACTTCCTGACTATGAATTTGACAGCGGATTCCAGGTTTTTGTCAATAAGATAGGATGGTTTGGCTTTAGGGTCACCGCATGCCTATAAAAAAATACAGTAAAAGAAAAAAATGAAGTAAACACACACTCATCCATCTAAAGCTACATGATAGTTGCAAATCTGAAGACAAACTAGAAAGATTCTTTTTCTGGTCTTTTTTTTTTTTTTAAGTGAGCAGGTGATAAAATGAAAGGCAAAGTGCAGGGACTGTCACAGCTGAAATATGCAATGGGAAACAGTACAGAGATGCTCTTCTACTGAAAAAGATGTATGGAAGTATCAAAGCAGTTAGTGCAGAACAGCAGTGAGGGAAAAAACTCAATCCTAAAAGAAGGAGGAAAAAAAAAAAATAATGGTTTCCTTGTAATGCTATTCCTGGTTTGAGGTAGTGTTGTATTCATCTGAAGTTAATAAACTGTTAGAAAATTCAATCATGTCATCATCTGTGGAGGACAGTGCTGGGCACATTAAACGATTAAACTATCCTTTGTGAAACAAAACTAAAAGCCCCACAACCAACCTGCATTTAATTTTCCTTGAAATTGTTAACTACACAACGATTTTCCATCCCACAATAAAGCCACCGGTACTTGCCTAAAGCATCCTATATCCTTAGATTAAGAACTCCATTTTGGTCATTTTCTTTACTCCTGCAATACCATAGGCTGTGCTTTAAAAGCAGCAATCAAGAAATTTCATTAAATTTTGATATGAACGGAAGTTGCAACTAAGCGTTAGGTCTCTCAACTTACGTAGACGTATCAGAACAGTTTCCGTGGACAGACGACTGACGAAGCACCTACTTTTGCCAGCTACAGTGCATGCTGTCAGACACACTACTAAACTACTCTGACTAGCAAGCCATGCTAGATCATTTAGTTTGGAGAAACATACTAAAAGCAGCGTTACTTACATGATAAAATTTGTGCTCAAATTGTGTTTTCTCTCAAGTATTCATTTAGTTTTATAGTCCTCATAAGGGTTTGCAAAGGAGTTTCGTGTCTCATGCAAAACTAAATTACATGCTAGGCGTTTCTACGCAACATAGCGAACTCGAATGACAGCTCAATTAAAAACTTTTCCACACTGATTTCTATGACCAAGTTGCGGACTGTAGAGACAGAAGTCATGGAGTATGAGACCGATTCTGAAAGCGGGCAAGCGGGCAAAGGGAAGGTGAAAAGCTTTGCAAACCTTCCAAACTTGTCCTTGCTGGGAAAGCAGTGTAATAAAAAGAGAGAAAAATTACATACAAACAAATTACTCTTAAATTCTAAAAAAATGTTACATTTAAGTGAACTAATATACACTGTTACCTATATTCAAGAGAATATGACGACCATCTGTTACTCTAGGCAGCACACTTTCTACAGGATGGTGATTATTCTAATACTCACAAACAACTTTACACGTACTTTAGAATTTTACTGTTGTGCAAAGTGCTGCATATATACTGAGACATGTAACTTCTAATAGTATTTCCAAACTAAGTTCAGGTAGGGAGAGAAAAGAGAAGTTAACAAACATCACATGCAACTACAAGGGAAAAAAGGAGAGAAACTCAGTGAAGTTTTACATACCTGAAAAAGAAACGGTAGCCAAGAAAAAAAAAACAAAAGAGTCATTATTATAAGTTTCTAGAACTCCTACCAGCAGTCAATGACCATCATGATGTATGCTGATGTACTACTCTAATATCAAAACGCTCACATTGGCTAATTTTTTTCCACAAAATTACTAAATTTCATTAAAATATCATAACTATAATACTACAATAGGAAATTATAATGAAAAAATACAGCAACATTCTGTATGGTAGATATTAAATAGTTGCTTCGATATTCTTACAGCAGCAAACACATGCCACAGAAGCTCTATTCTGTACACACTTCAGTCTTCACACAATTTCAGAAAGAAATATTATACTGTAAATAGGCATAAAAAATTTAAAAGGCACACTTCAAATTAATGAAGTCTTAATTAACTAGATGTCATGGGTTTTCCAGTATCTGTGTCAAGATTATTTCAATTTGCTGTCCTTGCCACATATTACATAACTTTCTCTAAGTTACAAAGTTTTTTCTAATCGTATAACTCTCTAAGAACAATTACAAACTAAAAAACCAGCTTAACAGAGAATATGTATTTGTGGCCTGCTGAATTCCAATATGGCTGCTGTTACATAGCATGGAGACATCTGCCACTGTTGACTTCCCAAATTTTTCAGTCTGAGATCAAACAATACTTCAACAAACACTCCTTATTTTTCCTAACAATAGATATTTTTTCCTCCTATAAATCAGCATCCTGTAACATTTATTAAAAAATACATTCTATCGAAGCCTTTACATACAGATCATTAACACAGAAACAGATGTCTGAAAACACTAACGTGCACATCCTCACATGGCTTCAGAAACTCAGTTCCCAGAGATGACAAATATTATCCTCAGTCTGACTGGCAACCTCCTCAATGCATCTGAATTTGCAGAGAGCTTTGCTCCATCCCACTGTTTGTTTATTAAACACTTAAAGCAACTGTAATTCTTCCTACTAATCAACTGCACGATTCACCCATAGGTAAGAGCGAATTGCTGCAAGACATAAGAGGTTAAAGGTATCCTTCATACATTTCAAAATTCCAGCTTCTAAAAAGCTGCAAGACTATCTACATGGACTGAAAAAGAGGACAACAGGCACTACCAAATTGAGTGGGCCCATGCCTTTTCTGTCCCTCTCCCATATTCCACAGCAGCTCAGCTCCTTTCTAAGAATTATTATGTAATTAACTAGCCATTGTTGCATCAACTGGTTTTCGTTAACAGTATTGTTACCTGTATTAGGCATCACATGTAGAACAATCTATATAAGCTAAATCTCTCCTAAAACGGCAAGCAGACTCATGAAGCTCAAGCTCAGTACAGTTTGCTCTAGAAAGCACAAAAGAATGAAAGTACAAACCCCATTCCTAGCACTTTCCCAGAAGCACGGAAGTGTCATAAGGTGCATAACCACAATTCTGCATTGTAGGGGGGGAAAAAAAAAAAAGACACTTGGCGGCAAGAGGCTTAGAACATAGGTAAGAAAAGTAGCTTTTGCTTTTAACAATTGTATTAGTCAGTAGTAAATTCCTTGTCAGTGCTGTAATAGGCAGGAACACAGTGGTACAACATAGAAAAATCACTTGGCTGTACAGAGCTCTCTCACATTTAAAGAGAATTTTGAGAATTTGAGAGACAAATGCAGAAGTCCCTGCACAATCAGCCCCAGATACCACTTTTTCCCCTCAGCCAATAACCTTTCTTCATGGCTTATGCTGGTTTTGTTGTTGTTTTTTGTTAACAAAAAAAGAGAAAACCAAACAGAATGGCTACATTTTTTGTATATTAAGAAGAAATTCAAGAATTAAAAATGTTCTTACTAGTGCAGCATTCATGGAATACAACTCTTAAGCTATGGGATTCCAGCTGCTTCAGCACCAAAATGTTATACTGAAAGAATCTCCCAGCAGTCATCTCTAAATTCCTTTGTACATTACTAAACAGCTGTCAACCAGTTATGCTGGAAAAGATTATGCAAAGCTACTGTTAGAGACTAAGCTAAGGAATTAAAAATAAAAAAAAAAAGGAAGATTCAGGCACTCCAGTTCTATAGAATTTCTTTCCACAGCACTTTAGAATGGTCCCCTGCTATAAACTCTCAACTAAAGGAATATTTTTCCTGATCTGATTCTGTGCATCCAACTCTTAACGAGAACAATATGAGTTCTGTAGCTAAGAGATTAATTATTCAGAATAGTCATTTGCTATCATATGTACAGGTCATCAAATTTCAGAGCCATCAGACTACATGTGCTGTTTTAGAGATGCTTCACCATGCCATATGTTTGAATTAAAGCAGCATATTCTAACATGTCCTAATAATCTAGATAACTGGATTACTATTTAAAAAAACAATCAGACTCCATTGTTCATTTGATGCTATTAGGTTCATCTATGCTATTTCCACTTCAGAAATGAAGACTACTACACAGCTTCACTTCCTAGGCTGTACTCATTCAGAAGCAGCAGACAAGAAAACACCCAACAACAACCACCTACTTAAGGTCTGCATTTAAGACACGTAGCTTATAAATAAGAACAAAGAATCCAGTACAACTGGCTTTGGCCCAGAATACACCAGCATACAATTTGAAGAGATGCAGTAAAGAGACCTTGTGCTCCAATACATTTAAAGCTATCACTGCAAAAATCACAGCATAACATTTTACTTCCTACTCGAGGAGAGGATATTAGAAGAAAACATAAAAACATTCATCAACAAAAAAAAGTCAGTGCCACAACACAATACAAAGTGTGCAAACTTGCATTCAGAACACCAAAACTTCATTTGTGCCTTTTACATAAACCTGCCACATGTCCTTCAGCAAGAACACTGGGAAGTGTTATCTGACTAACATGGTGTAGGATGCTTAAAATCATTATTTCCATAAAACATTGCTGTATTATGGAAATAATTTTTATACCCTTCTTGCTGCTAAAATTTAAATCCAAATGATTATTAGCTGATCTGTTTCTCAATAAAACACAAACAGGGCCATCTGAATCAGTAATTTCCTATTTTCATCCCCCAAACCTTCTCCATAATCAGAAGATCATCAAACAAGTCATATTTTGCAGCAATTTAACATGTTATTACTTCAAGAGATCTTGATTTACTGTTAGTGTAGACTTGAGATAAAACACTGCTGAGCGCAGCTCCACTCAACTATGACAACATATATGGAAATAATCTCAGTCAACAGATCACCTCACCTTCAAGTTTCATTGACAAATGAATCTGCACTAAAAAACTCGGAACAGAACTAGCAAACTGATGGGATTTCATAACTCCCATTACAAAATGGAACTACAGTAAGATTCCTTGTGTTTAAAAAAAAAAAAAGGAAAAACTGTACATACCATTTGCAGTTTACTACAGCACATTCTCTTGACGTGCCAGAAAGGCATACACTGTAAAACTGTTCTTCCCTTGTAATAGCTGCTGGCATTAAAGACTTTATCCTAAAATGTATCTGTAAGTTTGAATGCCTGGCTTCTGGTTACACATCCTACAAATTATACTAAATAATATGTGGCAAAGAAACATTCAGGTTCATCATTAACTCATATAAAAACAGAAGAAAAGGCTAGAAAGGACCTCGAGAAATTGCCTACCCTACTTTCCTGTTTCAAAGCATGATCAACACTATCTACATGGCTCCTGGGAGACGTCTGCCAAATCTTTACTTAGAGGTCTCCAAGAGGCTACATTCAAAAATATTCTCACAGTCCTTTGCAATATTTAATGATATTTTCTTTAGAAAGTTCCAAGATGTAATCAGAACTTTTCTCACAACAGTTTAATACATCACTTCTTGTTCTCTGTGGCCATACTGAATTGCACAAATGACTCCCCCTCTCTCTACAACAGTCCTAAATATTTAAAAGCTTCTTACACTTATTAATTTACTTGAAAAAAAAAGTCTTTCTGTTTTCTTAATGGGTGAAATTTTCTGCATCACTGGTCTTTCTTACTATTCTCCTCTGGATTTTCTTCATTTTGTCCACATCTTTCTTCAAAAATGGATTAAATCAGACAGATTTCGGAGAATTCTCAAAGCACATCACAAAGAGCAAAGAGATTACTTCCTCTGTCTTCAGACTAGCTTGCTCACGTATTTATAAAGCTTCATGATGTCCCCGATTTTTTGCAGCAAAACTTACTTGGCTCATGTTTGACCTGGCATGCCCCTAACCCTTCCCAGCTATTTTCTGCAGAGTTGCCATCTCATTGCTTTTCATTCTGTATTTTGAATTTCACTAAGCACAAACCAGCTTATGATCACACTTGCTTGGCCACCTCCAAGTTTGCTAGACCATACCCACAATTTGTTAAGCTCAAACTGCATTCCAATTAGGTTCTTTGTTATTTCAGTAGCCTCTCCTAGTATCCTCCCTACAAATTTATTAAGCATGCTGTAGTCATCATCTGGGTTGTTAACGCAGTGACTGGAACCAGAAGCAAAACACACCCCATCAAGACCCTGCTGAACTGCAGTCTGACAACGAGACCTTCTTAACTGTTCCCTAATATGATTACTCATTTGCTTTCACCATTACGATTTCATTCAGATTGCACTTCCTTGGATTGTTCGTAAGAACAATCAGATGAGGTAATGTCAGCAGCCTTGCTAAGGTCAATGTATACAATATCTACCGAGTTGTCCATCCTAGAATGGCCTGTCACCTCACCAATGAAAGTAATATACTTGGTTTGACACTCTATGTACAGTGATGAATTCACATTATCCTCTTGTGTTTGGAACACTTGTTTAAGCAAGGGCTTAGTCCTATTAATCAGCTATGGGGCAGGTGAAACACACACACACACAAATTTTCTGTCAACACGTGGCAGGGCAAATGTAAGGAGTAAGGAGGCGGGGGGGTGGGTGGGATGGGTAATTTGCATTTGTACACAAAGAATTAATGCAACATAATTCTGAGCATCTACACTTGGTATGAAAGGATAAATCCACCTGGCTCTTTCTCTCTGTATATTTTAGAAGATATTTTTATATTGCATTGGAAAGGTGGGGTTTTTGTTTTGTTTTGTTTTTTACAAGATTAGTTGCTTTTCTGAGTTTAAAAAAAAAAATTTGTCAAGATATCATCAGTTCCTGTTTGCTTCCTGAGCAAAGGAATTTTTTTTTTTTTAATTGCCAGCACTGTGTTTTTTCATGGCTTCCTCCTCGTCTTATCTTATTTACTCTGAGACATTCCTCCAAGATCACAGACACAAACAGATTAATATATACTGTCAATTTAATGCTTTAAGAACTGCTTATACCTATCAAGCACTGGAAGCAATAGTGCACCACCCTAAGACACATCCTGATGACCTGAAGACATCTGTTCTTTCCAATACCATCCTCAATTCAAAGCTAGATTATTTGTGAGCTTTTCCACTCAGATCAGAGCTCTGTGTCAAAAGCATGATCTAACCCTACACCCTTCCAAACTTCAGAGCTCTGCAGACTGGAAACTTCTCCATATTCTGCCAGTCAACTAAAATCTCTCCTCTGTTTTCCTGAAAAACTGCTCTAGTGCCTGAGTAAAAGAGTTCACTTTTATCCAATGATTCCATTAATCCATTTTGGCTTTTATGCTGTCCCCTGCAGTATTTAGACTTGGTCAAGTCCTCTCCAGCCCAGTTTCAGAGCTTTGGAGATCCCTGCCTTCACTGTAATCTCAGAAGCAGCATAAAAGGCTGGTGAAGTAGGATTTGACCCATTAGGTCTTGGCTGATCTGGTCAACTCATCATCATTTTACTGCAGGAGACGATGCAGTTCTCCGCTTTCCCTCACACTACAGGCCTTCTCTTGCTCTTTTCAAAAGAGTATATGCACTTCAACTCCTGCAGAAGAAATGATAAATAGGGAAAACAGAAGTACTCAGTCTTCAAAATGTCTAAAGAGTAACATCTTCAATATAGGTAAAACCCACAATATTCCCAGTATTGCATCTTTAAAAAACAATCTCGCAATGAAACCTGCTGAATGATTTTAGAACTGGTTTCGTACTAAACTATGTTGTATAGGATTGGGACCACATTTTTAGTATGGAATGGTAAAGATAAAGTCAGCTAAAGCCCCCGCAAATATTTACTCTGTTTCTTATCTATGACTTCAGCTTCGTTACGCGGCTCATATCTAAGAACTGGTTTAAGATTCTAATTTTTCAGATACTATGTAATCATCCGAGTTGTGAAAGTCAAAAGAATTTTTGTTAATGACATTTTAAGAAAAAAAATTTGCACACAAACATAAAACCTCTACCATAAAGAACAATAGAACATTGCTAGCAAAGCATTAATGCTAAATAACAGACTCATTGTGTTTGAATAACATACATGGTAAATAATTCAAACCCTTAACTTTTATTCCCAGCAGTTCTGTTGACAGTAGCACTGCTTCGACATTCATCAAAATCACACTCCCTTGATTTGCTTTGGATAAATCAACACTTCAGGTATTTTAAAATGAAATCTCTTATTGTAAATACTCCCTGGTATCCAAGGACTTTATAAACAAACAACAGAGAGGCCACAGAAGACAAGATTATTTCTCTGCCACGACTCTTGAACAATACTCTTATTTGACAGCACTGGCAGCATTACACAGTGCTTACCAACACAGGCCCGGTCTACTCTGAAAGGTAACCACAAAGTCCAAGCTTCATCTGAGCCAGGATGGCATGAAAAAAACCCAACCTGCTGCCTGTGATTTATAGAGGCTTAGGTGTAGGCAAGTAATGAAAAATGAGCTACACGGAAAACAATAATACAATTTCTAGCCCAGATAATTGAGAATAAATTCTTAGAAAGTAGAAAACAGCCCAACAAGGAGAGAAACCACAACAGTAAGATCTCCAAGTTTGAGACTAATACTGGACCCAGTACAAAAGACAGCTGAAAGCAGGAAGAAAAGCATGGTCCTTCAAAACAACAACAACAAAAAAATCCACCTCCATACAGATCAAATGCAAGTGTTGTCTCATCATCCACTATTACCTTAGTAACTCCACTTTTCATATTTTCCATGTCATTCTGAGGCAAAAAAAAATACACATTCAGATACTCTTATCTTAAAATCAACAATAAACTATTTCAGAAGACAGCAGCAGCACAGGAGGTCAGTGAACAGGAAACATTGAACTATTAACAGCTATAAGCCAAATGACATCCAAAGTGAAATTATTTATATAGGAAGATGAAGTATAAATATCAAGTTTCTAACTGCTTTTAATAACTTCTGTAATTCCTTAGGAAGTAAAATTTTTCCTGCTTTGTTTCTAACAGTTGAGAAAATTCTTAAACCTTTACAATCTCTGCTCCCTAGACAGCATCTACAACAATCTGTAAGGCAGCTGCAAATATTTCACCTCTCACTTCCTCTTATTAAAAAAAGCCTTAACCATTTCCTTTAACCGCAATACCACATATTGCCTGGTAATCTCTAGTAACTTGAGTTTCGATATCAGCTTCAGTGGAGGAAGCTATGAGAATCTTAAGCAGCAGTTTTGGAACTGTTTTCAGAGGGGGGGAAAAGTAATAGAAAAAAAAAAAAGAAAATAAAAAGAAAAAGAAAGCATTCCAAGCAGCCAGCAATGCTGCAGCTGGGCTGAAGACAGAGCCACAATAAAACACAGTAATCAATCCCAAGACTTCACCATCGCCATCAGAGCTAGGCAGTACTGACTGCAGCTTAAGAAAACAACTACTTGACTCACAAATCACTGTATGAATACAGAGTTTTGTCTGGGACAGCTCCAGATTTGCAAAACTATACATCATATAATCATCAAGCCACGTGGTCACGCCTCCCCTCCCTCTGTATGCAAGACTGACGCATTTTTGGACTCTGTTCACGGCATTTGCAGGAAAACATGGTATTACCTCCAGAGCTGATGCTCCCCTACTGAGAACCTATCCGCTTGCATCACTGCACTGACAGAGCAGAGGCAGAAGCTACCACCATATGGGCAAACGTGCTCAGCACTCTGCCATATAAACATGCCAGCAGAAATGCGTCTGCAGGCACTGGACCGCTTAACATAGGTAAGCATCCCCAAACCAGACCACTGGCAATGAAAACAGAGTCCTTGCTTACAAGGGGCAAGAAAGAGCTGGATGTCAAGACGACAGTTAATTGTTCCTGGCTGGTTTCCTGCCTTCTCCCACAAAGCAGGGTTATGCTCAGGCAAAATTCCCCTCCCATTTTTCACCGGGTAGATTTCTCTGAAGGCATAAAAAGCTCGCACACAAATACTTCAGCGTTTTTGATGCTTTTCCCCATAAACAGGTAATTTCTGTTCTGTGCTACAAGTGTGCTTGTATTGTTACAATCATTAAGTTGAAGCATTTTTCTTACATACAAAACTGCAAACTGAAAGGAGCCTCACTTCTATTTCAGAAAGATAAGAATTTGCAGTAATTTAGTTAGAATACTTTATTTATGTTAGTGAAGATCTACAGAAACACTAAAGTGCCTGTCAACTACTGACCCTTCTTTGGATCAACACTGATTTCAAAACATTTCAATTGCTTGGGGTTTTTTTTTTTCCTGGAAACAACATCTTAATTACAATCAACATTGCCCTTGGTATAGCCAAGTAGCCCTTACTACTTCTGGAGTAGAGGTCTCCCATATGAGCAAAACAACTTGACAAAACACATCTTTTAGCTCAGATCTGTTAGGTGGGGTCACTCCAGACAGGAAATGTGAGTTCAGAAGTCAGAGCAAGCAAGTCACCCCCTGAAACTCCCACTGCTCTTGCTGCAGCACAGGCCAGCTGAACCCTGCCTGGGAGTCACAGAATGTTAAGGATTGGAAGGGACCTCATAAGATCATCTAGTCTAATGCCCCTGCCAGAACGGGACCACCTAGAGCAGGTCACACAGGAACACATCCAGGTGGGTTTTAAATGTCTCCAGAGAAGGAGAAATGGCACAGAAGACATGTTAACATACTAAACCTGCAAAGGTTATACTTGCTGCTTGAATGTAGTAACTAACGTTTCCTCTGAAATAAAAGAAACATTTCAGGAATAACTGTGTTCAAGTCATAGCAATAAAATCCTAACTATATGTTCATTACCAGAAGTGGATCAAGCAGCCGTGCACATTCAGTGTACTGCACATTAGGAAAATTAAGCTGGTAGGGATGCATGAAGCACCCACAGCAGGAGATGGCCAGGAACTACGTTCTTCCCTATAGGAAAGCACAAGGATTTCCTCCAAAAGAGAAATGAGCCAAGCTCAGAGGCGTTACTCGTCCTCTCCCTCAACACCGAGGCCGGCAGCACCCTGCACCGCCGAACCACCCCACCTCCGCAAACCCCGATGGATTTTATGCCAAGAAGGCGGGGAGCGGTTCTACCACCCACGACAGCTTCAAACATCTGCTCCATCTCACGCTGGGAGCTGCTAAGCAACCGCGCGCCTCGAACTTATTGAAATTAAACTTACTAATTTTACCCCCAACCCTTCCCTTCGGTAGCGACAGGTTTCGCAACTCAGCGTGGGAAAGGCAGGGCTGAGCAGCCCACTCCCGGCTCCCGTGACTCACGCACGGAGGGGCGGGAGCGGCTCCGGGCGGCACCGGCAGCGGCGGGCTCGGGGGCCGCGCCGGGCCT
The DNA here is from genome assembly GCA_033439905.1 of Ceryle rudis. Taxonomy (NCBI): domain Eukaryota; kingdom Metazoa; phylum Chordata; class Aves; order Coraciiformes; family Cerylidae; genus Ceryle; species Ceryle rudis. The sequence continues at coordinate 71,526 of JAAGNO010026245.1, forward strand.
AGGCCCCGCGGCGGGGGCGCCAGGCCTGCGGGCG